>APFE031296050.1:23281-74068 GCA_000404065.3 Pinus taeda | reverse complement strand
GCACAAGCCATTGCACATTTTGAGGATATGCAAAGGGTACTTGGGGATGACTATGTGCATGCATGCATGAGGAGATGGAACACCTTACCACACAGTTTTCAGATCAGGGAATATCATTCCCCTATGAGGCTGAAGGAGGCATTGAAAAGAGTGCCAATTTACAAGCACTCCATGTAGAGGCAGAAGGTCAATTAGATTGGCCTCAAACTGAGTCCCCCACCGCTATTAGGCATGTTGGAAGGTAGAAGGGAAGAAGAAGAGGAAGAGCAGTGGAAGGAGATAGACAAGAAGGTAGGATTCTATGGAAAAGAAGAGTAGACCACATCAGAAGCCTGGGATGCTAGGGAGGCCACCAGGGCCATAAAATATGAGGAGATTGACTAAGTTGCTCAGAGGATGAGCAACACTTTCAGTAGGGGGTGATGATGAGCCTCATAAATGGGTAATTATATGGGCTCATTTTACCTCCTAACCTAGTCAAACCAACCATCCTCTTAGCTTATTACATGATTTTATGATTGTATTTATGCTTATAGAGTGAGTTGAGTTAGTTATTGTGCCATGTGGTCTAACATGTATGTAATGTAGATTATTGATGAGTTTCGAGGTCAAAGTCAAGGATCCAATGGGAAAATGGCAGCAATAACTTGAAGTAGACAAAGGAGAGGACTTATAGGAGGGAATCCCCCTCATTTATTACTCCTCACTCCGAATTCCCCTTCATTCAGCTCAGAGTACAAGCAGCCAAATCATCCACTAGAAGGCAGTCGAACAAGTGGAGGATGATTGATGATTATCTCCAGTCTTGGGAGCTAAGCCTCCCTGATTTTAGGGAAGCTGTTGGTCACTTCATTTGTATAAGTAGAGAGCCCTAAGACCTCACTATGGTTGGATTTTTGTTGGATTTTTTCTTATGTAAACTCTGCTCCAACTTCGAGCTTATTTTTTGTCACAGTTTCATATAATCTTGCTATTGTTTTGAAAATAAAGATGGAATCATTTTTGAGCTAGCACTGAGTTACCTCAGAGGGCTAAAGCTCTTGGGTTAGGGCCCAATACAAGTAGCCAAGCTCCTCTTTACTTGTATTTGTATACTTTGTTTCAGTTTGTAGATTAGTTTGTTGTTAGATGTATTTCTTTTATGGTTAAGAATAGGTTGCTTTTGATGATTTAGTAGTTTGCTTCCATTTTTGCTTTCTGTAACAGGTTAAACAGTGATCAAAAAAGATTCAAAAGGCTAGCAACAGTGCCTTGGCCTCTCTTCCTCCCTTTGGGACCATGATTTGAGGCAAGGACTCTCTTGCTGCCCCAAAAACACAAATTTTCCTCCTTCATAGGACTTCTAGTGTTTGTAGCTTTTTAGAAGGTTAATAGTCCAGTTTTGCTTTGCTTTAGATCTTCTTCATCATGCTTACTTCCTAATTTGCAATAGTATTCTTTCATGCTTTACTTTCCTATAATATTTCTCAGCATTTCCTTTCATAGATCATAGTTTAGACACATTTTATGCAAAACTTTGTTTTTCCTCAATGCATTCATTTCACTTGTTGCTTGATTTCCTTGGTTGATTGTCAGTATCTATGTAGTATATCTCTTCCAGCAGTAGGCCAGCTTATCAGAAATCACACCCTCCATCTAATCCATTCCCTATTGGTCTCCTAAACCTCACCTCAATTCTGCCTTAGTTTCCTACACTTTTCCTAGAACTTCTTCCTCTCTCGTTTAAGCAAATCCAATCATATTTCTCTCTCCTGGTGATTCATGGTGGACCATAGGCACCCTAAAACCTCATTCCAACCTTCATCCACCTTTTTCACCCACTCTCACACTCTCAAAATAGTGAAAATTTCTCTCGGCCTCCTCCTGTAGGCCTCCTATAGGACGATGTTTTTCCTCCTGTAGATTTCATGTGTCCTCCTGTAGATTTTCCTGTACGCTTTCTTTTGAAGGGTGACTGTGGGAAAAGCCTCCAGAGGACCACCCGAGACCTTCTAGGACCCATCCACACCATCCTGCATCCTCTCAAGTACCAAAGCCACCCTCCAATGCCACCTATTCGCTGCCACATTCACACACCATAAATTACTTGCATGTCAATTTCACATAAAAATACATAAAAATCCAAAAATATGTTCTTTGCTTATTACTTCCAGAAATAGCATAGTTAGATGTTGTTTACTTCCTTGAGTAGGTAATGGCATTCCTTTCATGATTTTCATAGTGCTTTTTGCAAAACTATAATTAGTTGGTTAACTAGGATTTACTAGGTTTGCTTTACATTTTAGTCTTTCTCCTTTCGACAGTTAGAATAGCATTTGTAGAGTAATATTTCTTTCCTTCCATCACATATAGAGCTTCTTCTGGAATCCATAGAAGTTGGATTGAACTCCTAGTGATCTTGCGCTAGCTGACCAAGTGACAACATGCAGTGAAAACTAGTACTTGTGCATACAGCACCGACGCTTCCAAGTTTGTTACGAACTACCGGGTTGATAAGAGTAAAGTAGGCAGCCCAAGAGTTGCAGAATTATTGTTTCAATATTAGTGTTCACCATTTTTTTATCCGTGTGTATACATGACTTGGACTAGGTTAAACAGCGTACAGCTTAAAACATTCTCTTTCCTCAATTTCTTGATTATGATCTGATTCCTCTAAACTGTCATGCATTATGTCATATCTATAAACACATCCTGTTAACTTTCAACCTTATCATTCTTCTAAACTGATTCCATTTCATTAAATAGGTTGTCATCAAGGAAAACTCATCAGGTAGGTTTCTTATCAAGGACAACACTAATAATCTCTCTGTATCAAACCTTTCATCGTTATTATGTTCTTTTGTGTCATTACTCTGTTACCTCTGAATTGACATGTTACAAGGTGAGATGCCATGATACATCACTTTATCATTTTTGAACTGACCTGTGAATACATCTAGTTATCATATACGTGGGTTTCCATCAAGGACAACAGATGTACCATAATTCCAACATCATGGCCCTTACTCACAATAATGTTCCCACCAATCCTTGACATGGGGGGCAGCCTTAAGGAATTCAGAGGTAATATTTTCTCTATCAGAAAAATTATGGACCGAAAAATACCCTTCTAGAAAATTTAACCATTTGTCTAGATCATTTGCATTTGTATGTCCTTCAATTACAAGAATATCAAAATTAACGTGTACCTTAATAGTGGAAGCACCTCCAAAGTGGCCACTTGATGAAGATGTGTTTCATATTGGAATTCGTCGAAGGATCTATGAAAAATAATCCATCATCTTGCCCCTTTGTCACTCGAGGGATTCTTCAAGCAACGGTGTAATAGGATTTCATTCTCCCTCATCTTGTTTTTCTTCTGCAATGGAAGGTTTTTATGGTCATCAAGGAAAATATTGCAAGGGATCAAGCATTTCGAGTATGAACTCCTTATATCCTAACTTCATTGGGAACATGCACTACAAAAAACAAATAAAGAGCAGACTACTTTGATACCATTGATCCAAATTAATGAATGAAACAAAATGATATACAAATTTATAATCAAAACACAGAGATACAGTGAAACTTGAATTCTATTAACAAATGGGAAATGCTGACATTGTATACATGCAGAATGAAAACAAACTAGCTCAAATGGTGGGAGCTTAGATCTGAAAATAAATGTGATGGCTACATGTGTATGCTAAACTGTCTTACAATGATACTCAAAGACATGTTTATCATAGAGCAATGAAAAAACATAAACATCCAAAAACCTAACCCTAAGAGATGAAGCACCAAATACTTCCGGGCCCCAATGGGGTAAGTTGGAACATCAACTTCCCAAAGTTGTAACTTTGACATACAATATTCGTTTGGCACGCAAGATAGCCCACTAGAAAGGTCTATCTGAGAAGTACATTTTCCAATTTTTGTTGGTTTTTTTCCCCAAAGAAATCCATTTAGGGCCTCAAAATAGCTTTGTAATTTTGTGACCTAAAGACCATAGAAAACTGCCAAAATAGAAAATTGTGCTCTGAGCCAATGGAATAGGTGGGTGGCCACCAATATCCGCCTAGATAAAATATATCCTTAACTTATAATTTCCCTAAATGTCACAAGTGTCTCACTAAATCTTGTAAGAAAATTCTTCGTAATAATAGTGGGTTATGTTTTTCCCTAGGAAATGAGATAGAATTGATTTTGAATAGTTGTTAAGTTGATGCTTAGAAATCCTTTTTAGTAGGAAAAGCGACTTACTCACCAATCTAAAATTTTTCTCCAATAGTTACATTCTGCCCTCTATAAGGGAAAACCTTTGAGTGTGATCTGAGAAATTCAATCACCTTTGATGCATACCTAAGGTGTTGTGATAATGGACTAATATTCACATAGTTTCATCCTTGTAAAACCTTACAAACAAGCTCAAACTATGATGATCTCTGGTTGAAATTTAACTGACCTAATATTGACACTACCGAAACTTGTATGTTGCATGTTTATTGATGGAACACATGGCACAAACCTAAGTTCGCCTTTGTGCTCTACAAATCTAAGGAACCATTGAAGTTATTTTATTTGTATCTAATTCAGTGGAGGAGTTTTGGCCTCGTTAGGAGACGTAAAATCATTACAAACCTATGTCATTTTGGTCCTCATAGGACATAAATCTATGCACCCTTGACACCTATTTTGTTTCATTCGTATGCTTTCCTATGTGTGTATTTTTGTGATAAAACTGAGACTTGTTTTGTGGAAGAAAACCCTCTTAAGTTTTGAAGTGTGTGGGAGCAACATTTACCCTATTTGTTGGTGACCTTAATCATTGTGTAAACAACTTATTAGAGGTAAATCGTATTACTTAAGGAAGTGACATAAGTCTTGTGAAGAGTCTCAAATTTGGACATCCTCTAGCTAATTATTTAACTTATCCAAGGTTGGACTGAGGACTAAGGGACAATTGCATCATTCCTTTGATGATCTAAGTTGTCAAATTCAAGTTACAATGTGTGGCCATCAACTAAAGGTTTTTGGTGTTTCTATAGTTTTGACTAATTCTACCCTACAAAATAAGTTGGTGTATTATGATGTTTGTTCAAAAGACCTAATTATTGAAAAGGTATCAAAGTCACAAAGTCAAAGCTTTTGCAAAGAGACTTTATCTACAACAAAGACATCAACATATTAATATAAGCCAACAAGAGTGAAGAAATCTAGCGAGCTTTGAATACATCTACATACATTATAGTGATAGAGATCTAAAACTATAGTGATATCAGCATAAGTCGGGTCAGTATTGCACATCCTTGATAACTAGCAGATTCAAGTGTACCAGTGGAAATTGAGGTATGATTTGGATTCCTAAGAAACAGTGTTGTAATTGATTGCATATCAGCAGTTTGATTGGTTCTGAAGTGGAGCATCAAAGTACATCTACTCATAGTTGTAAAGGTTTTATTGAAAATCATTATAAGTGGGTAATTGTCCCTAGTATGGGAGCCCACAATTATTTATCTTTCATTTTCAAGGTGGTTGGGTGGTGCAAGGTAGGATAATGAAGTCTCCTTCAGTTTGAATCTTGAAAACACTTCAAGGTGGCAGAGTAGTGTTAGGGCAAGTTGGAGCTTGCATGGTAGCTGATAAAACTAGGGCATTAGAGCATCCTTCCAGTTGGAGCTAATAAATCAGGGTGTAGCAACATCCTTTCAGGAGTTAGAGATTCCTAATAAATTGAATGTTTTTTCTAGATTAATAGGGAGTTATGGATTCCTCCTTAATTGTGGCAGAAAATTATGTACTCATAAATTATATTAGAGAAGTGTTCGGGGGTTTTTCTCCCATAAGGGTTTCCAACTAAAAATTGTTGTGTACTACTCTTGAATGTGTTGGTGCTTAATGGTCTATTGTTCATGATCTAAATTTTTAGAATTAACTAATTGTGATTGAAATATTGATTCATCCCCCTCTCAGTATTTCCAACAATGGGAATCATATTCAGTTCCTTCATAAGCATTTTAACAATCAGAAGGGAGATCATGGAGTGCACAAAGGTTGAAGTTCTAGTATTAAATATACAAAACTATGAACGTTTGGAGTGGAAGGATGAAAGTGTATGTGCAAGCACAAGGATATGAAGTCTGAAAATATGTAAAAGTTGGATACACGAGACCCTCAACACCTCCATTAAATGATGCAAGTAAGAATATCTATAATAGTAGTGTTGAAGCCATGAGTGCTAGTTTTAATGGTTTAATATAATAGGTATATATTAAAGTGATGTATTGCAAATAAGTCAAAAAAATTTGGGATAAGCTCCAAAATATATATGAAGGGGAAAAGAAAGTCAAGGAGTCCAAGCTTCAGAAATTCAAAGGAAAATTTGAATAGTTGAAAATGAATGAAGACAAAAATATTGCAGCTTATTTTCTCTAGGTTGATGAAGTAGTAAATTCCATAGAAGGACTAGGGGAACCAATCAAGAACAAGGTAGTTGTCTGAAAAAGACTAAGATCACTTCCAATGAGGTTTGATGCCAAGTTTTATGTGCTAGAAGAAAGATTGAATTTAGAAAAGGTCGGCATGGATGAGTTACATGGAATACTTCCAACTTACAAAATGAGAACAAAACAAGAGAGTCCACCAAACAAAGAAGCGGAATTCACAGCATCCAATAAGACTGGCAAAAACAAACATCAATCAAATCCAAGTCCTAGTTGTTGCAATGATGAAATTTCAAATGAAGAGATAGCTAACTATGTGAGAAAGTTGAAAAGAGGAATAGGTAAATACAAAGGTAAGATCCCCTTAATTTCAATTTTTGTGAGATTGGTCATTTTGCCTCTAATTGTCCTCATGCAAGGAGCTCAGACAATGATGACGAAGAAGAATCTCCCAGGAAAGCAAAGAAAAATAAAATAAGATACAACAGGGAAGGTAAAAAGAAAGGCTTTAAGAAAAGATTATATTCAAAAGAAGACAACTCCTCATTTGAAGAAGAAAATGACACAGGAAGAGTGTTATTCATGGCAAGGGAAAATAGGAAGGAAACTCCTGAAGAGGAAGAAGAAGATGAAGAAGAAGAAGGAAAGGTTGATATAGAAAGAGAGCTTATCAAGACTTTAAAGGATATCAAGATAGAAAGAGGAAATGTCAAAACATTGGAAGCCAAGCTAAGAGAATTGAAAGAACATGCCAAAAGCCTCAATAAGAAGGCCGAAGCATCAGAAAATATCGTCATCAATATTAAGGTGCAATTGGAAGAAGCTAGAAAAAATTGAAGAATCACTCAAAAGAGAATTGGAGGAAAGCAAAAAGGCAAGGGAATATTTATAAGTAGAGATAGTTTCTTTATATAAGGAAGCACTGAAAAGGAATGTCCAACAAAACTTTGCAAACAGCTCCAAATTATTAGATGAATTAATTAGTAGTCAAAGGCCATCCAGTGACAAGACATGATTAGGTTATAAAAAAACGTTTTTGAAAGGCTCAAATTCCTCAATGACAGAAAAGGAAGACGAACAACAAACTTATGTAGAAATTATTAAGAGTCCCATCAAGAAGGAAGAAAGCTTCCCAGCAAACTAGAAGGTCCAAGAGACACAAAATTACCATCCCATATTGAATAAATATCAATAAGACCTTTGGAGAATAGCATCACAGAGATCTCCCCCTCTCAAGTATCAAATCATCATTCTTGGTGTTTGTTATTCTTGCAATATTTTTGGATATAAAGTTGTAAGCTACAAAGCCAGTGTTAAGAATAGAAGCAACTTTAGCACTTACTCCAGGAATGATTTCCCCAGAAACTCTCAAAAAGATTACAAGAAAAATTATAACAGGTTGGGAGACTTGAGTAATGAAGTAGAGTGTTATAAATGCAACAATTTTGGACATATGGCTAAATATTGTCGGTTAACCACTCCTCCAAGGGAATCACAACAAAATCAAAAAAATCCTCTGAAGTTCTGGAAGAATAAAAATGAAATTTATGCACTTGCTATAATAGCTCAAAGAAAGAGGAGCATATGGTATGTTGGCAGTGGTTGCTCAACACATATGATTGGGCATAGAAACAATTTCTACCTCTGGAGGAAGGAAGCGATGGAACAGTCTCATTTGGGGATGATGGTTCTACAAACATTATAGGAAAAGAAACAATTAAGCTAGGAGGAAAGGATTTTACAACAAAATATGTGCTACTCATAGAAAACATGAATCACATCCTGATAAGCGTGAGTCAAACATGTGATCAATTAAACATGTTGTTATTTGACTCAAAGAAATGTGAAATAAGGAAAGAGAAATCTAGCAAGCTGGTGGAAACCACAACTAAGAGCCAAAATGATATATACATGTTGGATGAGATTAAAAACAAAGGTTGTTTCTTGGAAAAAGAGGATGAAATTTGTCTCTACCATAGAAGGATTGGACACATAAACTTTAACAACCTTATCAGAATCAATATGTGAGAGAAATGTTGCATATTTCAAAACCGACTAGCACCACATGCAAACACTGCAGGGATGGAAAACAGACAAGAGTTAAATTTAAGACCAAAGATCACTTCCCGACAAAACCATTAGATTTGGTACACATCGATTTATATGGACCGATGAGAACCAAAGTGTAACAAACAAAGTTTGTATACTTAGAGGAATGCTTTGATACCAATGAAACAAAAGAAATTTGTCTACTCATTACATTAGTATCAGAGATGTTCGATCCTCTGACCGCTCAACCGCTGCACAGAGCCAGTTTGATAGAGTCTTTGGCCATGAAAATTTGGAATTTTTGTTTTCATCTCTATTGAAGTCTTTCACTACATAGTTTGGATGATTCTCCATCTATGGCTGGGCCTTTGGCCATTATATATATATAAATTATAAAATAAAAAAGTCATATAAATATAATATATATATGAAAAAATATATAAAATATAAAATTAAATTAAAAAAGATTTATTAAAAAAAACACAAACATGCCCAACTCCACTTACATGGCCTGAGCATGAAAAATGGTTTGTCGTGACCGCACACTGCAGTTCCATTGTCGGCGCTAGATCCACTGCAGCTTATTCCGTAGTCGCCAACACTTGTAATTTTAGTAGATCAATCATTTTGTCATCTGTAGCAGCCATAACTGTCATCCATCAGTCATCCCCTCCTGAGTCACCTGCTGCCTAGTCATCTTGCTGCCTTCTCTACTAGCCGCATCCACCGGCACAGCCACCACATGTGACCTGTAAAAGAAAATCAAAATCGTCGACTAGAAAGAGATTGTCACCACCTTCCTAGCCACCGCATCTATTTGAGTTCTACCTGTTCGTGCAACCAACGACATTCGTCATGCATTATCCCTACGGCACTGTACAAGTCGCCAACCATTTCACCTCACTACCATACAATTTTGTTTCCACTGCTCGTCTTATTTACAATCAAATTGACTACATCATCAACTGCCACCATTGAATATCCTATTGCATCACTAAAGTGTATTTTTCTGCCATGCAAACACTAGACATAGAACCGTTGCAAAAATCATCTCTCGTAATTGTTAGATTAATCTGTGATGTGCGCATAAAAAGAACAGGCGAATTTTTCAACATTTCTGATCGGCATCCATATTTTGTCACCATTGTTGACCAGCATTCACACCCAACCATAATATACCTTGCTCGCACCTATTCCTTGCTTGTTTCTTCCATCCGCACCACATGTTCATGTGTGTTTGTAAGTCATTGTGTCGTTACAGTCATCCATACATAAAAAAATTGTGACATTCAAGCTAACCATATGTTTGGTGCATCATAAGGAAATATTTCCTTATGTTAAATTAGACAAGTACCATTATTAAAGTAACTCTAAAATAAAATTCAGATAATGAAAAAAAAAGGGGTCAATGTGTCCTGAAATAATCTTATATAAAGTTAAAGATTAAAAGAAAATTTTAATCCAAAGTTACCAAAAGAAATTTTATATATCGATATATAAAAGGAGATTATAAAGTGATATATATATATATATATATGTGTAAGAGAATTTGAAGTACAAAGTGCAAAGGATTATTTAAATGAATAAATATCCCAAGAGGTATTTTTTAAAAGGGAAAGGTTGATTTTAACAAAATGGTAAGCACTCGAGGTAAAAAGGGAATTAAGAGGAAACAAAAAACAAAAAGGTTATATTAAAAAAAATTATAAAAAATATTATAAAAGTGATTTGAGAATGCAATTCAAGAAAAGAACAAAAGATAAGTTCCACACAACAATCATTATTTTGGATTAAATGTCTGTTTTGTATAACATACATTGAATATCCATGGATTCATAAAAATTGTGCATTATGTTGTCCAACATGTGGAAAATTATTTAATGTGGAAGAATGTCAAGATGATGTATTGATGCAAATGACAGAATGAGAGGAAACACTTGCAAAACTGGAGCAAAAATTAACAGAAAAGGAAGAGGAAATTTTGCATCTAAGGGATGATATCTAAAAATTACTTGCGAAGGTCAAGAAGTCCAAGGAAAGAAAGGAAAAAATAGAAGAATAAAATGGATGTGTTGAGAAGAAATTCAATGAGATTCTATGAAAGAATAAAGAAAAAAAATTGTGCTTAAAAGACCTAAATCAAAGGTTATTAGAACAAATCATAGATCTAAACGATGAGAAGCTTAAAAGTCAAAACATTGAAAATAAGGTTGATGAATCAAAAACCAAATAACTATTACATCTGAGAAACCATAATAAAACTCTACTAACTCAAATTAAGAAACTTAAGGAAGAACTACTCACGAAATAAGTATCAAAGTCTTTAGATGTAACAGTCCAAGTCGAAGAAAAGGGAACATACACAGGTCCCATTATTCTCATCAATTATTTATATAATATTCAATATATGATTACTTGTCCTACAATGAATGTTCTTTTCTTCGAATTATTATGAATATTATTGCAGGTATATGAAACTTTTTCATTACATTTGTATCGAAGCATTCCTCTGAGTATACAAACTTAGTTCGTTACATTAGTATCAAAGCATTCCTCTGAGTGTACAAACTTTGTTCATTACACAAAGGATTAGGTGGCAAAAACTACTTCATGCTAATACTTGTTGATTATACCAAGATGACAGTAGTCATTTTTCTGAAGAATAAGTCTGAAGCCTTTGAATGCTTTAGAATCTACACGAATATGGCTAAGAATGAAACTAATTAGGAAATCAAATGTTTGAGATTGGATAATGGAGGAGAATTCACATCTAAAGAATTCTAGCACTTCTTTGAGGAACACGGAATAAAGAGATAGTTCTCAATGGCCAAGACACCACAACAAAATGGGTTTTTTGAAAGGAAAAAGAGAACAGTAGAAGAAATGGCTAGAATTATGATGAATGATTCAAAATTAAGTGACGTATTTTGAATTTAGGTAGTGGAGACAGAAGTGCATATCTTGAATAGAGGTATGCTTCGAAGTAACTGTGACAAGCCTCCATACGAACTATGGAAGGGGATACCAGCAAATGTCAAGCATTGAGGAGTATTTTGGAGCAAAGGCTACATTAGAAGGGAGGAAAAGAAAATTAGAAAATTTGATTCTTGAGTTACATATAAAGACATATTTGTTGGGTGCTTACACAAAATTAAAGCATACAAATGCTATAATATGAGACTCAATTGGATAGTTGAAAGCATCAATGTGACTTTTAAGGAAGTTAGTGGACAAAATTCCAAGCAAGGAAGCACATCTTCAAACAAACAAGAGACAAAAGAAGTAGAACCTGAAAGAATCAAAGAGAAAGCCTAGGAGGAAGAAAAATCAGATAAATAAACAAATGTAAACCAAAACGAGACAGGATATAATTCGTAGGTGCCCTCCAAGACTCCTAAAATATGGTATCAAAATAATCATCCTTTAGATTAAATCATTGGGGACATCAATGTAGGAATAGAAGCCAGAATACGTTGGCTAGAACAAAGTCATCTCGCTTTATTATCCACATTTGATCCTAGAAACTTTGAAGAAGCTAGCAATGATGACCATTGGATAAAATCCTTGGAAGAAGAATTCGATCAAGTAGAACAGAATGAAACATGGGAATTGGTCCCAATGTCAAAGGACAAAAATGTCCTTAATACAAAATGGGTTTTTAGGAACAAGCTAAATGAATATGGATGGATAACCAGGAACAAAGAAAGATTGGTTTGTAAAGGATATGCACAGGTTGAAGGAATATACTTCGAAGAGACATTTCCACCTGTCATCAGGATGTTCTTGGCCTATGCTTGTTCGAGAAAAAATAAAGTGTATTAGATGGACGTGAAGTCAATATTTCTGGATGGAGAATTGGAGGAAGAATTCTATATAGAAAACATGGAAGATTTTTTCTTACTAAAAAAAAACAACAACAACAACAAAAACAAAAAACAAAACAAAACAAAAAACAAACAAAAACAAAAAACAAAATAACAAAAACAAAAGCAAAAACAAAAACAAAAAAAACAGACAGTTATGTTTGTAGGTTAAAGAAGGATCTGTATGGTCTCAACCAAGCTCCTAGATTTTGACATGCATGCTTAGATAGCTATTTATAGAAACAGGGATTCAAAAGAGAAGTGTTGATAGAAACTTATATATAAAAGTTGAACATGACATCTTGACTCTCACTGAAGTGTATGAGGATGATATAATATTTGGGAGCAATAATGATAGACTAAGTAATAATTTTTCTAGTGACATTCAAAGTGAGGTTGAAATGTCCCTATTTGGTGAGATTACTTTCTTCTTGCGACTTCAGATATCTCAGGAAGAAAATGGCATATTCATTTGTCAAACCAAGTACATTAAAGAGATGGTGTAGAGGTTTAAGATAGAGGATTCTGATGGTGACTAGTTTTAAGTTAAGTAAGGACAATATATCCAAGTATGCAGATCAAAGAATGTATAGATCAATGATTGGAATCCTATTGTATGTGATAGTGTTGAGACCAGATGTGATGCAGGAAATTGGACAAGTAGTGTGTTTCCAAGCAGCATGAAAAGAATCTCATGTTGTTGCACTAAAAAGGATCTTTTGATACCTCAAAGGAACAATATATTTTGGACTATGGTATCCAAAAAGAAATGATCTAACTATCACAGCTTATACATATGAAAATTTGGAAGGCAGTGTTTATGATCGTAAAAGCACCAATGGATCAGTGTTCTACTTAGGTGGTTTACTTTTATCATGGTTGAGCAAGAAGCGGTCTTTAGTATCCTTATCCATAGTAGAATCAGAATACATAATAGTAGTGGCATGTTGTACTTAGGTCCTTTGGATGAAAAAAACCTTTAAGGATCTACAGGTGAAGTTCGATGAGCCCATTCTAATTTTCAGTGTCAACACTAGCACCATAAGTACCTCCAAGAATCTTGTTGTGCATTCAAAAAAGAACACACTCCTATCAAATAACATTTTATTTGAGAACAAGTTGCAGAAAAGAACATAACAGTGGAGTATATTGGGACAAAGGAGAAAATAGTTGACATCTTCACCAAACCTCTATCGCGTGATACTTCTGAATATCTTCTACAGAAACTTGAAATTCTACAAGGTTCACATCATTTGGTATGAATTCCATCCAACTAAGTAGACAGGGGGGGAAATGTATGTCACAAGAAAAAATAAGCAGTTATATTGTCAGGGGGAATCACCCTTTCTCATTGATGTCAAAGGGGGAGAGAAAACAAGTCAAGAGGAGTACATGTGTTGCCATCAATGACAAAGGGGGAGAATATTGAAAAGTGGTTTTCATTGATGTCAACCCAAGAAACAACCAGAAGGAACCTTGCTTTCAAGGACAAAAATGAATGGGAAGTTCATCTCTCTAAGATTCATGACCATCATTGATCAGGTGCTAAAAATTAGGCTCAAAAAATCAAAGTGTCATAATATTGATAAACCTAGCTTCATATTGAAGAGCTCGTCATTCTGATTCCAACGGTGCAAACGACACTCAAATCCGAGCTCGTATGCAGAAGTTATAGAAAGTCAATGTTCATGTTTGACTTGCTCGCATGGCATGATTGGATGATGTGGCAATGTCCTTTAGCAAGTGAGGAGGCACCATTTGGAAAGCATCCATTGGCCCCCACATGTCGCAAATCACAATTCCAGGCAGGTCAGCATTAAAAACTGGCCCCCGAGCAAGGAAGGGTTGTGATGCGATAAGGCAGGCAGGAAGGCATTCAAGAATCGACCAGAGGCATGATGCAATGGATCACAATAACACATTGGCGAAGGAAACAAATTACAGAAAATCGGCTCCAGCATACCTGGAGTTGCCATGTGATATCACAATTGCATATCACAATAGGGTAGCTGGTTTTCCGTTGATTACGATATACTAGATGTGATAAGGTTATAGGCTACAGTTTATAGTGTCGTCAAGTCTGCCATATCGCAGTCGCACAATCGCCCGCCACATACAAAAACCTTAAGCTCGTTGATCCTTGCCAATTGCGATTTACAATAAGACAATCAGTGTCGGCAGATTATGGCCCGTTGCACGGTGAAATTGTCACCTAGTTAGTGGATTTTCGGAGCTAATTTGTAGGATCATGTCAAGTTTGGAGAAATTTGTGGAATGAATAGTGGGAAAATAAGGAGAGGTTGTAAATTCTTCAATTTCTCACCAAATTGGATGCAAAAAAGAGGCTATATAGCCATTTTTGGACATTATAAACTGATTGGAGCAGGTTTCAGAAGCATTTGAGCATTGTAAACACAGATTTTACACTTTTGAGCATAATAGAGAGGCCCAAGCCATTGGAAGCTAGACCAAGGAGACATAGCCTAGGAGGGGTGAACTCCTTTATCATGTGCTTGTCGTAATGTGTTTTTTATGATGTTCTGTACATGTTTATGTTGTTGTTTAGTTTCTTGTTTATGTTAAATTGCTCATAAAATTAACATAAAAACTCTTCATTTTACTTGCAAAAATTGATGAACCCTTAAGCACAATGAAAGAATTTTGTTTATAATCTGAGGAAGATCTTAGCACTGCAAACTAATATTCTAAATCAGATCAATTGTGTATCAGAGCACTGTAGGTTTTAACCCCGTACAGAAATTACCTGCATACGAATTCTAAATCACAGAAAAATAAAAATGCGAGAGCATAACACATAAAACACATATACACAGAGATTTCCCACTGGATCTCAAAACCGAGACTACCAGCTTGATTTTTCATTATATTCCTTTCAATGTTACAATACATATTTATACATGCGAAGCATCCAATACCATGGACCGAAAACCATCGCGTCCAAAACCATGGACCGAAAACTATAGGTAGGTTCGCCCAACCTAATATAGGGTCCAATTTTTAAAAAAAAATTCTCGGGGCGCTGCCCCGAACCCCATAGAGGGGGGCTACTCGCCCCCTGCTGCGCAACGAAGGGGGGGCTCCACCCCCCCTCTAACCCCCCAGTTCACTACATAGGTTAGTCGTGGAAAGAATATAACACAACCCAACACTTGATGGGATGGCACTGTATGGAAGCCCATTTAATGGGTGTTTTCTCAAAAAAATATTTTATTAAGGCTATTGGTAGCCTCAGTTCACTGTAAATACCAATGTGAATTCATAATAAGACTCTATAGCCCAATAACAAGGCACTGAAACTGAAAAAAAGTTCTTAAAGCCTCACAGGGAGAAATTTATCCCCTGTGGAGCCAATGTTAGCACAATTCTAGGCTAAGTCATGAGTAGGTTTTGAAATTTTTATTTTTTAGGATTAATTTTGTAAATTTCAAAAAAAATTAAAACGCTACTAGAATTTCCGGTAATGCTCAATTTTCTTGTTCATACAGTTTCCCCTATTTTTCGGACAGTTTTTCCATTCTTGTTTTATTTCCTATTTTCTATAATAAAAAAATCTGATGCTACTGGAATTTCTAGTAGCATTTTTTGTTTTTTAAAATAAAGCCGAAAACGCAACCGTTTTCGATTGTCCACGTGTCATAATGGCAGAATATCTAATCCAAATCATGAGTTTTTGTGATTGGATAGGTCACAAACTCCAAGTCAAGTCAAGTGGTAGTGATTAATCCTTTTGGTTGATCATATTTGCTAGGTGTCAGTCACAATCATAATCAGTCGTTGTCTACCCCACCCATCTTAAATAACTCGTGTTTCCCAAAATATTAAGCATGTCTGCAGCATCAGTCTCAGCCATTTTTTTGAATTCCGACAGTCGTTCTTTCTGTTCTACGTAATGCGCTACGGGAATTTCCAGCCAGTCTGAATTAATGCAAGAAAATTTCTAGATTTGCAAGATTCTCATACAACCACCTGTAGCAGATCAGTTGGTCTCCCCAAAGTAACTCGACTTCATCATTACAACTACATGTTGTCTATTATGACATGAAATCTTATGTAATCATGAATGATTATATGTATGGCAGACTGAACCATAGCTTCATCTCAAATATTCGAAAGTTAAGGAAATGTCACTATTTCGAATTTCTAAAGTGCAGCTAAGGAGACACTGATTGAGGAGGTTAAGAAAAAATCCCAGATTTTCAAGCAACCTAATTCATGATAGTTGCAACAACTGTTGGGTAAGCTGCCACACTTTCACACCTATTCTTCATAACCAGCAAGCAAATATTTTATGGGACCAAAGTCTAGGAAAGGTGGAAAGCTTAAGAGAATTGAACCCCAAGGAGTTGAGTTAGTTGATGCTAATCCGAAGGTCAAAAGGTTGTTTACTCAGGCAAGCTAGTATCCACTCGGCATGAGGTTAGGAGACTCACATCAAGGTGTAGCTCGGGAGTTTGCTCAATCTTTCAATGGACAGGAAGCTACCATTTTTGGTTTTCAGTTGTAGGTTTCAGAACAGTCAATTGCAGAGGCTTTTAACCTTCCCCAGGAAGGAGAAAAGTGGTTTAAAGGACAGCTTATTATAGGAGGAAATCTCAATGCTTTTATCTGAGATGAATACAGAGATCCAAGGAAAATTTTAAGAACCCCCCTAAATTTATATGTATAATAAATGGGCGAATCCCCATGGTATATCGGAAAAATGGAAGGCGATTTTATCAATAATATAATATGTATATATAATTTTTTTTGGCGAATCTCTCACCAGATTATATTATCTTGTAAAATCATGGCGAATCTTTTACTAAATTATAAAATCTTGTAAGATCTTGGCGAATCCTTCACTGAATAATAAAAATTTGTAAAGTCTTTGTGAATCTTAACATTGTGAACTCTTAATGGCCCCGCACTTTTTTCATTCATAGTTTATGAGCTTAGTACCGAGACTATTGATTTTCCTAAAGGATCGAGGCAAATGGACAAAGAGGATGTTGATATTTTTGCTATCGTCAATGAAGTAGCTAACAAATTGGACAGGAAAGGCCAAGCAACAAGATAATGAGGGAAATTATGTTCACTACCAAGGGAAATGGAGAGATAAATTGGGAAAATACATTGTGTCATGTTAGCCATAGAAAAATTGGCTTTGAATCTGGAGCTACTAGGAAATGGCCTATGACAATGAAAGGCCACAAACAAAAAAAATCTCAGTCCTAGGGAACATAGGAAAGGTAAATTGTGGGACTTTATTTAGAATGTTAAGTTTAACCAGTCAATAACATAGTTTATTTCCATAAACCATCAATGGTCCTTTCCCTGTCATAGGGCTTAAAGTGGAGCACTTGGATGTTGCATGTTTTCATGGATGCTTAATATCTCACTGCAAGAGGTCTGAGATGTAGTGGAATCTGTGCAATTTATTTTGTCACTAGACACACATGATACATGGCTTAGTTAACAAGTCTTAGTTTTACAAATTACGCCATTTTGTAAAACTTCACCTTATTCTATCATTGAGGTTTTTTTCTATGAACAACCTTTCATAAATTGATATAGTATGATATTTTCCCCTACAGCTGTGATGATGAAACTAAGAAATGTATGCAAATCCTTTTATTCATTGAAAAATGGTAATGATTATTAACTTACTATGATTGAAAATGTGATGCTTACATGAAGGCATTGAAGAAACTTACTATCCATCAGGCTCATAATATTCTTACAATTTCACTGAAACGATTCCAGGTTCTATTTTCCACCATAACTTAATCCATGTTTGCACATTGTCCTAATGTTATCCTAGTTCATACAGTTCTTAACTTTTTTATGGACTTTAATCTTTAGTTCTTACAAGAACATTTTATGAATATTCAGATTGGGAGGTCTCGCAAGTTGAACAAGAGGGTAACATTCTTGAAACACTGGATCTATCACCTTAGGTGTGTGGAAAGGGAAATGGTTTGCATATATACAAGATTTATGTTGTTGTTGTTGTGTACTTCGAGATGTTAAATTCTTCCTTTTTTGGGCATTATGTCTATTATGTAAAGGACATGCATGGATCATGGTATAGAATAGATGGGGTTATTTTTTGATTAAAAAGTCATTATAAAACTCCATCTAATTATCAAATCACATGACTATCTCCCTTTTAGTCAATGTGTATGAAATTAGTGTTGATAATACTACTTTGGTTGGAAAGCCACAAAGAGTATGAAGGTCAAGTAAGTGTTTAAAGCTATCATCTAACTTTAAACTACTTGATTACTCTTATGATTTTCATAGAAGCATGTGGAAAAAATAAATTTTTTTTTTTTTTTTTTTTTTTTGTTGACTTTATGAAAAACTTTTGACATTGTGCCTAACATATGAAAGATAATGGAAGATATAAAGTTTCTTTTTGGATTAGGATTGTTTGTAGTAAGGTTGTATTCTAATTTCAAGAATAGTGAATTTTTATTAATAGAAATCTATTGTAATCTAGAGGTTAATCAAGGATGTCATTTATGCCTTACTCTATTTGGCCTGAATATTAACAAGTTAGAAGTGTATTTAGAGAAATCAAGTTGTGTTGGAGCTACCTTCAGTAGAATAATCATCATTGTTCTTTATGCATATGTGATTATTCATTTAGAAAGGATCCCCTCCAATTTTGAAAAACAACTAAGAATTCTTAAATATTTTTTAAGCTAGTTTTGTAATGTTAGTGAATTGACAACATGATCAACAAATCTATGCACATCCTATACCCTAAGTTTGTGTATAACAATAAAATCGAGGAAATTATTTTGTACAAATATATTGAAGTTCACCTATATGACAAGCTCAATTGGAGCTATAATATGGAAAGAATGATTAATGGAGATTGAAATCTCTAATTTGACCTTTAGAACAATTGTGGGAAAATAAATCTATGGTTTTGGGAAAAAAAATATCCTCTTTAATATTCTTGTTATGATATTTATATTATATCATTATAACGTTGGAAGTTGTCACATTTTCAAAGAAATCTGGAGAAAATCAATCAAATCTAGACGTTTTTTTATAATTAATAAAATCTTAAATATAAAACAATATTCCATATCCAAATATTCTTTTAGAGGTTGGCCTTTCATCCATTGATCTTATATCATTATAACGTTGGAATTTGTCATGAATGAATTTAGATAAAATCAATCAAATATGGAAGTTTTTTATAACTAATAAAATCTTAAATTATAAAACAATATTCCATACCCAAATGTTCTCTTAGAGTATGGGCTTTCATCTATTAATAATAAGGCTATGTTTAGCTAATTAATTACAAGCACAAAAAAATCAACATAAACACAAAGGATTCCTAGCATTGCTTCAAATAGCAATGAAAATCAACAAGAAATAAGAGAGGGTGATGTAGGGGCATTGATTCTTGGCTTAGCCATTAAATGATAGTAAAGGGAGGTTTCTTTAAACTATTGAGACTACCAAAAGTACTATAATAATTAAAATTAATGCGAAGTTGCAGTGTAATTGATAGTATGAGAATCGAACAAAGTTAGTGTACTAGAAGAACTTCATAAGCTCCAATTTAGAAGATTAAAATTAAATTTTTATTTAGGCATCTTAAAAAAAAATTGCATTTTGAGTTTTTTAAAGAACAAGAAGTGTTGCGGAGCAACAAGTCCCTGCGAGAGATTCTAAAAAGATATAGAATCCTCTTCAGATGCACTATTAATTCAGGGGAATATATATATATATATATAATATATATATATATATATATATATCAAGGAATATTCTATATATTAATTCATATCAATGAAGATGCATATAGAGGTTTATTTATGCTCATTTGGAGGATCGAAGCAATAACATAGAAAAAAAACTTTAGGCCAAGAAAATAGTATCTATAGTATCATGTAGCCTATCAATTATGAAACTATAAAATAATTACATATAATGAATGGTTAAGTTCCTTCATGATGTAGAGTTGAACTAAAACTAAGAGTGCAAGAAAAGACAATTGTGACTACAAGAAACATTTAATCAGTATGCTAGTCCACCTATATAGTCTCTGGAAAAACTTTAGGCCAAGAAAATAGTATGAATAGTATCATGTAGCCTATCAATTGTGGAACTATAAAATAATTACATATAATGAATGGTTAAGCTCCTTCATGATGTAAAGTAGAACTAAAACTACGAGTGCAAGAAAAGACAATTGTAACTACAAGCAACATTTAATCAGTATGATAGTCCACCTATATAGCCTCTGGTGGCTCTGTCTCCTCTTTGAATCTATAAGTTCTAGATCAACTAGTTTTTCTACTAACATTGATGCCTTATTGTAAAATATCTTGAAGTTATGCATGATTTCTTTTTGAGCTTTTGAATGTTCATGAAAATGTTTCCTTTCACTGTTTTAAGCTATCACTATATTTCTTTATTGTACACATATTTTTTTTATGGGTTCTTGTGCTCCTTGGTAAAGGAAATTTTGTAGCTCAAGGCACTAGCCAAGACCAGCTTCCTCTACAGATGCACTTTTAAAACAAAGGTAAAAGGAAATTTTCTAGCTCGAGGAACTAGCCCGGACCAGCTTTGATATATGTGACCTCTTTGTGGGGATGCACCCACCCTGCTCCCTTAGGTTTCCTCTTGGTAACATAGTTGAAGGATCACCAGACTTGCCCATCTGCCTACTACCTTAGACATACTTTATATGCCAGACATAGTGAACGAAAAGAAACAATATAGAACACATAACTACACAGAAGGAAGAAACATTTAGATTGCCTTAATACCTGGCACTGGCAAGAAATGACTACATAATTACAAGACCACTTGGATGCCAATACATAATCTAAATAATGGCACTAGTTGGAGTGTTTATTTGCATTAACAACATGGAAAAGAAACACCAGTGTTTCAAAGCACGCTTACAGGAAAATTGTAGCGTTCCAAGATTATTTTCTGACAACATCTTAACCTCATATAGCGTTCCAAGATTATTTTATCAAAACATCTGAACCTCATAGCAATAGTGGGGCAACCAAGGAACCCAAATATTGAAAGCAATCTCATACCAAAATCTGAGAAAAAAATGAAAAAGGAAAAAATCAAAATCTGTAAATTGGAAGAGTTGCGAAAATGCACAATTGCACTTCTGACCAATGATAAAATAGAAGCTACTTTCTCCTAGGTGAAGCAAGTGATCAGTAAGGGCTAGTACTCCATCCATAAATAAGGTTTTTGGGTGAAGGCTAAGTAAATAAAGGTACGTCTGGCTGGTCTAACATGTAGCATAAGGGGTAAGGTAAAAGGTTAATATATGTCGTCTACCCTACTGATCCGATTCATGGCTTCAACAACAGGTTGGGCCTCTAAACTGTTGCATCGAAATAGAAATAATAAGCATATTTCCAAACTCTCCTATTCAAGCCTTATATAATTCAAACTCTAATGAGTGATTGGTCTAGAGAGATAGCTATTGTGATATCTATAGATAACTTTACCATGAACTATGAAGTGAGATAGAAGCAATATCGATAAATAGATCTACAAGCCTCTATTCCTCATAGGAAAATTCACTGAATAGACAAATTTACTGGATTTTTTGAACAACAATACCATAAGAAGTGTAATTAAAAGGATATTGAAGCTCTGTAAAGAGTGACAATATATACATAATAATCTGCAATTTCTATTGACAGTTCGAAGAAAAAAAATCAGAGCTGTTGCAAAAATGTGTTGAGTTTGTCAATGTGAGTTTGCTTGATTGGTAAATTGGGGGTGTTAAAATCCCTCCCACCACGGTTCAAATCCCCCAAGAGACATGCTCATCTCTCACGAGCTGGCATGCATGTGTTTGAGGGTTGTTTGTTGCAGTTGATCCCAGGTGCAACTTCTGAATGACTTTCGAGTAACAGATAATCCCCAACTGCTCCTTGTTAGATAATACCTTACTAAGCATGTGAGACATAGGTGTTTCATTGTCCTGAATTCTCATAATGGGAAAAGTGTTGCTTGCTTGTATTGGGTTGTGGTTGATAAAGTGTGGGCATCGCAATGCCTCCCACCAAGGTTCAAATCCTCCCAGAGACATGATCACCCCACATGGGTTGGTGTGCCTATGTTTGAAGGTTTTTTTTTTGCAATTGATCTCAGGTGCAAGTCCTGGGTGAATTTGGAGAAATGGATAACTTCTAGTCACTTCCCTTTGTTAGAGAATGGTTGATTAAGCATGTGAAACATAGGCGCTTCAGTGTACTAAATTCTCATACTGGGAAAGGTGTTGCTTTCTTGTGTTGACCCATACATCAAAAAAAATGTGGAGTTTGACAACTTTGAAGATCCATCTGAATTGAAATAAACAGGTGGTACAAGGAAGGTTTTAGTCAAGTTTTCAGATTTCTATTTACTGGAACAAATCATATTTTAGGAAATTGGCATACGACTATAACCCTATTTCACCAGACTTGGAAGCCAACATAACTCTATAACAAGGAGCAGAGGAAAAACATATCAAAGGGGAAAAATCACATGGATGGGGTAAAGGAAAATCTTGCTCAATTAAAATTATGGAAATTGAGAACTTGTTTAACAGAGACTTGGCCCATAACATCTATATCTAGTACATATAATATTTTTATTTTTTTGCGTAACTTGACCGTTACAGAATTCCAACTACAAGGAAATGCTTATTCTATACACAGCAAGTATAAAACAGGGTCAAAACTTTTAGCCAATGTTAGTAGGGTTTATGACAAAGAGAGATAAAGTTTAATCATTCTTCTGCCATATCACTTTTGTGTTGAACTCCAGGGCAACAATACATCTCAGGTATCTTCAATCCCTTGAGACCCTGAAATTTTTTCAAAGAAACCTTAGATGAGATTATCCCCAAACCAGTTTTGTCGGACTCTCCCAAGTCCAAGTTGACTCCTGACTTTCAATATATCTTAGATATATTCAATCCCTTGAGACCCTGAAAATTTTTTAGTGAACCCCTTAGATGAGATTATCCCCAAACCAGTTTTATCATACTCTCTCGAGTCCAATTGACTCCTAACTTTGACTCTCTTTGAGGAAATGGAATCACCTTAGCACGTCTGAGTCTATAACCACGATTTTGATCCCTGAATATGATTCAAAATCCCAAATCAAACAATTCAGATTGACCTAATAAGTCTAAGTAAATCGTATTTCTATAACAGATACAGAAAACAAAAAGGACTACTTGTTTGTTTGTTTTCCTAGCCCAAGTTTATAACAGGAAACCAACAGACCTGTCAGCTATCAAGAGCCCGTGGTGTTTGTTGTATGCAATGTCACCTTTGAATTTTGAAACAAGTTATTATTAAAAAAATTCATTATGTGCAAATTTAGATCTTTCATATTAATGAAAATATCATTTTCCATGAAATTTAGTGTATCATTAATTGTTTTAGTTTTGAAGTCATCTCTCGAGTTTTTCCCAAGTCCAAGTCAACTCTTATGCTTGGACCTACCTAAATCATTTAGAGAGATGAGTCTGGTTGCTTTGCACCAAACATTTCTTTCTACCTGGACCATTTTCCATATTTCCAATCTTTTTCACTACTTTTATGTTCTTCAGTCTTCCATCCTTTCTATCTTCCTCTATTCTAGAATGTATATTAGATCTATATAGCCCTAAAACCTAATTCAACTAGGTCAGATGCATAGATTGCATCTGCCTTTGAAACAAGACATGAATCCTTTCTTCAATTCTTCTGTTATTTTGACAGGAATGACGAACTAAGATTTTGATATTTTGAACCTTTCTTGATAAGACTAATAATTAATGCCACTTGTAAATGAGAGAATACAAACTTTCCATAGATACATGGTTGGATTCCAGAATAGCAAGTCCAATTATGCAAAAGCCTCTGAATTTTTTACCTATCCCCTAGAAAGAGGCTTTCACATTATACATAGATATAATCAGTTCCTATAGATGAAGCAACCACTTTATTATTAAATCTCTCTAAAACCAATATTGCTAATATTGATTTCTAGAAAAAACTTAAATTTTCATATTACATTTGCATTTGATCATGTCTAATATGTGAAGCTGGAAATAACCAAAATATACCTATATTAATTGAACTTTTTCTAGGATAAACATGTATGACCAACAAAGTTAAAACTAACTATAATGCAGGAACATATTTTCAATGCCAGTATTTGTGCGTCCAAGAATTACCAGAACTAATGAAAATTCACAAAAAAACTATGTATAAAATTTCATAATTGTAACAGAAAATCTAACATTTTCAAATAGATATGGATGAAGCATATCCAATACAAATTGAAGATGAAATGACAATTAACATCAAACCATTTATGCAAGGTAACTTGGAGAATTCCATTACCTTGAAAAAAAATGTGTAGGATACAAAAAAGGATAGTATTTAACCAAAAATTTGGTGCTTCCTAAATATACTCAGATACATAATTGAATGTGAGATAATAGCATTATCCTGCTTCCACTGTGCAGAATTTTTTTTGGCATGGCACATTGTGGTATAATAGAAGAATTTAAATAAACCTTCAAAATGCACATCACAGTTTTAGCGTGGCATGTCTAAGATAATAAGGGGAGTTAAGTAAGCTCCTGAACAATAAGCATTGAAGTGTGTTCGAGTCCAATTGGATCCCAACTGGTTTATAGTACAGTATAATCCAGTTGAGCATCATAAATGCAACAATTATTGCAACCATTTTTCCTGATGATCTTAACCATGCAACCAATCATACTTAGTGACAGTCAAACCTTAGGAACATGTTTCATCCTGAAATATTGCCTCAGATATCTCCAATTGGATTCCTTGTCTGAAGCATGCCAGTGACTATTCCAATATGAACATGGAGTAGGCATGTCACATACATAATAGTGGCACTACATCATTGACATGTCAGAAACGTTCTACATTTGCGTGCTCTTTAAAATAGATCCAGAGAAAATAGTCTTTATGCTAAGAATAAACCATATAAAATGAAATAGGTTACCAAAATTAGACTTAACTTTCCATGATATGCAGTAAAAGTACAAGCCAAAACTTTTGAACTAGATCCTGCAAAAACCTACCATTTCACAATGTTTGTGAGGCAGTGTACTTATGAAGGAAAATTTTGCACAGAGATGCCTTGGATGAGGACATTCTTGACATGCAATCTACAAAGTTCAAATAATTGAGTAAGAATCGACAACATAGACCCTATGAAAAGAAACTGTAAATGCATTCCACTAAAATATTTACCTAAATATTGTAATATGGCACTCTTTGTAGTGATGGTAGGTGGCCAAACTGACTCTAATTTTTGAAAACATATATCAAGTTATGGATTATTGTTAGTTAAAGAATACTTTCCATGTTGTAAAAAAAAAAAAATAGAGGATCAAACAAATAAGATGAAAAATGATCCTAATGGAATATGTTGGTCAAATGGAAGAGTCACTAATGTGATTTAACAAGGGACAATATTTTTATTCTAATTAGCAAGGGCTAGTCTCAAACCTATCCAAAAAAAAGGATTAACTTTACCAATGTAGTACGTCTTAATATGTGGAGCAACAACTTGTCTTGTTTTAAATATAAAATTCTATTAATACCAAAAAAAATGTTAAAATATAGGTAGATATATGAGCCTTAGGATTTCTTGTATAAGTATTTTAAATTGATGACATAGTGGCACAAGTTTCACAAAATACCAAGTTTTCCTATGTATTGTACCTAGCTAGGGTATGTATTTTACTCAAGAAGGTACAGTACCTATGGAGTATTTACTAGTACCACCCAAGTTTGCACTTGGTGCAAAAGTCCAAATCACAAGTGTGAGACCCCAAGGGAAACTTAGGCAAGCTACCCATTACCACTTTAATAAGCTTGCCTTTCTCACTTCATACTAGGTGAAGCCTAGTGGAGCTTTCCTATGGTTGACTTAGCTCAATGTTTGTAGTATGAAGTGGGAACAAGAGAAAGCATAGAAACAAAAACAAAAAAGGAAAAATGTTTTTGGATTCTATGTTTTGAGGTGGTGGATGAAACGCAATATCAGTGCCTTATCATGTATGGGCTATGGGAGCAAACATTTTATGTCAAAGGGAGAATCTAAAGAAGGATTAGGGGTTATAAGCAGACAAGGTAACACAATCTATAGTAGCCCTAATTTGGTTACTAGACTTACAAGTTTGATGGTTGAGAGTGACTACTTAAGATTCACTACTCAAGGGAACAACTTAGGGTGGCCCCTATCAAAGACTATCTACAAAGGCACTATATCAAGTGATGTCATAACTCTAATGTTTTCATCTTGAAGGAAATTAACACAAAAGGAATTTGGAAAATGGAGGGAAAACCTATGTGTTAATCCTTTCCAATGGAGCAGCATTACTCTTCTATAGGCCTATATTGACTCTGACGTCCATAAACCTAAAAATAAAGTTCAAAATGGTGCACCTAGAAAAACGTTTTCCACACATATACAAATTTTTATGTATGATATACCATAACTTGACAAACCATAAAACCCCTTTTCCAAAAGTTTGGATCCTTTCTACTTAGAAGTTAGTTCATTCAACAAAATTCCCAATTACAAATGGACAGAGCAAACTCTTAAAAAGTTTTTATCAGAATTCTCTTCTATAATAAAATAATATTCTCCTTATGTGTATCAATTTTCAACTAGTTCTTAGCGTGGTGCCAATGTACTTTGCAAGAGGGGTCTCTCATTTGTGTACATTTGAATATGCATATCCAAGTGCAAATGTGGGGTGGAGCAGGGGGGGATGGAAATAATCCACCCACAAGAGCTACTATTCTCATAACTCGGTGCTGGAAAAATAAAGGAGAGACTATTTATATGAAACCCTTACGATTATTAGTGTTGGGTATTGTTCCTCCAAGTTTTCCCTAATGAATTTATTACAGAGAATCTTATTGGTGATTGCATTGTGTGGCCATTCCCATTCTTATTATCTTGCTACAACAAGGCACAGGGTGCTTATGAATCCATTGCACACTGATTCAGAGATTACATGGTCTGGATCAACAATTGGTGAGTTCTAGGATCCTCCAAATGTGAAAAAGGTTGCTACCATCTCCTGAAATTCTCCGACATACAGGTCAGGATACAAAACCTAGATCTTTGAAATACTCGTGCTCCTGAGCACTACGAGCAATGATGCGTCTACTGAGCTCCAGGCACAATATTTTCTGGGAGGGAACATGGTGGCATAAAAACAAAGAAACAAACAACAAAGTTGTCAGCATTAAGAAAAATTGTTACCAAACATCCTTTGATCATATTCTAAAGAAAAAAGATAATGTTTGTCCTCACCGAGAGAAGATCAATTCCTGATCAAGACCTAGAACATGCACCTAACCACAAAGCAACTAAGAGGGTCAACGCTATTAAAACTTCACAAAACTTGATCATAACCAAAACAACTTTAGCAAGAATACATGTCAATCACCAATGAAACAATGTAAGAACCTAAATTTAGGAACAATTTCTTACACAAACAAGATAATTCTACATATATGGTGGCAAAACAATGATCAACTACTTAGCCAACCTCTTCTGAAGAAGCACAGGATCACATGAAGCAACGAGCAGGGATCATATCCATCATTAATCCAAAGAGCTCAAAAATTCAGTGCTACCCATGAGCAAACAACACCAACAATGAGCTATCCATGTAGATCAAGATAATCACAGAGTTACTTCATCATCAATGCAAACATATGGTGCATGAAATCCATTGAAGAAAAGACATCAATATCATAGAATATACCCTTATTCTCAACAAGGCACCCCTAGCATTAATTCAACAAGGATACAATGTCACTAAAAGCCTTTGTAAAACCATATAGAACAAGCAGGTTTAAATTTTGAAATATAACTGGAAAAAAACTATGCCTCACAATCAAAAAACGCGCTTCAAAAACATAGTCACTAATATATATCATATTGCAAATTTTAACAAGACTTCTTACTCAGAAACAATCATCATTTATATACAACATTTCACCTTTTTTCTATGGGCTAGACTTTTGAGAAAATTTTCGTGGTTAGAATCCAAAATAAGCGTTCTCTTTCACAATTCACCATTGGAATATTGCATGATTCAAAGCAAGGATTCCATCACCATTGAGATGTTATCATCAAAACCAGCATAAAAACCACTTGAATATCATATCATCTACACCTCAACATAACAAGTAAATACTCACGCTATAAAGCATAGAAAACCATATTGCACAATATTATAAAATACCCTGTCAATAACAACAGATGGCAAAGAATTTCAAATGATCGTTCATATTTGACAATCGTAAACAACTGAATTTCAAAATAAAGTTTTGTTCAATAGTCTTGAAGAACTAGAACCACCACAATCCAGCTACACTAATAGTGCAAATCCTTAGCAAATGTGGCAAAATAAATTTTTTTTAAACATGGTATACTTGATCATGTTACTTATACAGGTTTCCATCTATTTTACCAATATCCAAAGAGAAACTCATGGTGAGATGATGCAGGCTACGCTACAACAAGCCAATAATATTTTTATCCCCACGGCTAATATACAGGTTAAGGTACAAAACCTAGATATTTGAAATACTCGTGCTCCTTAGCACTACAAGCAGTGATGCCTCCAAAAACACCAAAAAACTCATTTCCAAAATTCCTACACCTTTGTCTAACTACAAACACATCTGATGTCAATTGGGTCTAGCTCCACTGGTTAGGTGGAATGATTGTTATCCTCCCTACAATGGTTCTATTCCCGCCAATGACATGTTGATATGGCCTTTGGCCCTAAGGAATTTGCTTAAGCCCGAGTGCCATCCTCAGAATGAGGCAAAGTTCCTTGGGTTTTCTTAGGATATATTTTGCAAAAGGCATTTTAGTCAATTGGGTCTAGCCCAAGCAATTGAGGGGGAATGTTATCCCTCCACACCCAAGACCAATTCTCACAAGTGACATGTTGACCTCTTAATGAATGTATTGTTGATTGCCTCGTGCCCCAAATAATTTGGGTTTACCCTAGATACCATCCTCAGAATGAGAGGACGTGCCATGATATATATTCCAAAAAAAATTGTAAATTGGGGCTAGACTGGGTGGTTGTGAGGAGTGTTAAACTTCCAATATTAGGATATACATGCAATGAAATATATGTGGGAGATTCTTGTTTGAATTAGAATGGCATCTTGGGCTGAGAACAGCATGAGGTAAGTGTGTAAAACTAGCAAGAAACCTATTCTAGATACAATGTTCCACCCTAGCCTAGGAATGACATTTTTAAGGGTTCACATGTGTGCATAAAAAGCACCTCACCCCACCTCAAGCCTCGCGCTCCACTATCTGAGCAGATCTTCCATGAGGTCAAGTAGTAGGGGGAATTAGCACTAGGGGAAATTATAATTCTCCCCCACAGAACTTGGCTGAAGTTGTAGAGGTATAAAGTCACAGGTAAGCACTATCCATAACAACATGTCACAAGGTTCCATAGGGATTTTGAGTCGTCATTTTTGAGTGAGATGTGTGTCCAATCATTTCTTTGTAATTCGTCAATCTAGCTTTCATAGGACTTGAACCATTGAATATGGCTTCATCGGATATCCCTAACCCTAACCATAACCCTAATGAACCTAGTGGATATCACCATCACGTGTGGATAATGCTGCTTCAAATACAAGACCCAGTAGGGTAGACTGAACGCATGAACTCATGCACGCAACACACTTAGAAAACTACACCATTCACAAAATAGACATTCATGCATGCCCTCCCCTGTATGGGTAACTGTGCCTTCCTAATTGAATATAATACATTCATACATGTGCCTCATCCAATGATCCTACTAAACTATTGCGCCTCCATTAGAGGATCTCTTATGGGCCCTCTACTAAGCATCAACTTTCCTCTGTACAAGCTGGAATGTATTTGTTGAAGGATGATGCTGTTGCTGAAGGAGAACAACAACTAAGAAATAGGTAAAATCTAAGACTACCTCCATTCTTGTATTAGATAAAAGTAAAACTGTTGTCAAATTAAGCAATATTGTTAAGAAATTTTCTCTTTGTATATTCAGTGAGCCAAAAATGAAAAATATTATATCATATGTGGGTACATGGAGTAGTTAGAAATCAGTCTACTACCATAGACTAAAATGGATTACAACCCTTTTACAAGGCCTATGTTACCAAGTGCAACATCTAGTTTAATCACAATAATATTCATTGGCTTGTAGCAATCTTCTTCTGGGAAAAAACTAAAAGAGCTTTATTATGCTTTGAATTTCAATTTCTTGTTAAAGGATCAAGTGGTAGCTGCAAAGAACAACTCAAACTAGGTGACATCAAAACAAAATAATTTAGTATTTCCAAGACAAAATAACATTACTGATGTATCTCTGAATTCCATGAAAACAAAACAATTTGATGTATTGAAATGGTATTAGGAGATTAGTAAATAGGATCAAATTAAGTGATGTTATGGCCATACCATTGTATCCATTTACGCTTCGAGCGAAGAGACTCAGCAACACCAAGAACATCGAGTGCCCTCCAAGACAATGTAGTCCTTATGGTTTGTAGAGAGTCTTCTCACTCTAACATCGGGCTTTTCAAACCAACTCTGCACAAGGTCATTACAAATGTAAAAAAATAGCAAGACACAAATTTGGTAGTAAATATGACCAAAAGAAGAATTAGTGCAAAAAAATTTCACAATCCTGCTTTTCAAACCAACATTATAATCTCCTTAGCATTATGATCAGCTGTCAGTGTTCTTCCCAAGTCAGCGAACTCAGCTCCGCCTTAACAAAGTGTAATTGCATAAAAGGAATGGTCTCATGCCAATAGGTCTCCTACGATGAATGCACAGGAACCTAGTACATAGACCATTTTTGTCTTCGCTTAGCTACCTAGGGCTTATTTCCCTTTCCAAATATCAATAATTCTTTTCCAAGAAAACATAAAATAAGAATAATATTTTACTATATTCTAAAAGGTGAAGATGCTGAAATCATGCCACAAAGTGAAAGGAAATCAAATATATTTCCTCAAACCACCAAATATATAAAGAAAACAATAATAATTATAAAAATAAAACTAGATCTGTCGATATATGCATTGAATGAGTCAAGCGACTAAAAAAATCTGACCAAAACAAACCAAAAATTTCAAACTTGACAAAATCCTCTAAACAAGCAACAAACAAACCGCTAAAATTTTCTAACATATCAGAGCTAGACATCAACGCAATTTCATGTACTTGAATAAGCCCATTGTTGCTTAGCATTAGACTTCTTAAATTAGTTATTTATCATTTAATACTAGGAATTGTCTATGTGAAAAGAAATAGGTCCCAGCTTCATCAAATCCGACTTCATTTCCAATCAAAGATCAAATCCAAAGGACACTAACTCATTACTCTTGGATGGTGCTAAAGTTAAATACACAAAATAACAAAAAATAAAGATATGATAAAAAAAATAGACCTGCAAGATTGTATTGGTCGAGTGTGACAGGGACACCAATAACTGAAACTAGAGAGATTTATAGAATGCGGTAGTTACTAATGTGTGTCTATTGTGCGATTAGTGGTATGGTGGAGAGACCTACCAAGAAGGGATGTTGGTCTCGGGAAAGTATAATAGGGAGATCCATCGAGCATTTATGTAAAAGGAAGATGAGAAGTGTTGTCTTCAAGTTGGTTTATGTTATGGTAGAATTTTGTTGGTGATAAGTGGTAACAAAACACTTACATCAATAGGTAAAAAGTAAATTTTGGGAATGAGATGGACTGACTTGTGTTATCTCATCCCTTAATGGTCCTAAGGACATGTGGGGACCCGAACAACTTAGTACCTGAAAGACTTGAAAACATGGCTGACAAATGACTGACAATAAATGGCTAACAAATGACTTGAAAGTCTTGTTAAATTTGTTATTTATCATTTAATAATAGTCAAACACTATCTATGTGAAAATAAATAGGTCCCAACCTCACCAAATCTAGCTTTATTTCCTGTTACAGATAAGAAACAAACAATGTAATGATTAAATATGAAACATCAATCTTAAAATAACACACATCAAAGTAATGTCGCTATAATGTTACAATGAAAAATACTAATATAGAACCTATTTTTACCTGAAGTTGACATATAGTAATCTTGCATGATCAATGGAACATGTATACCCGTCTATCACAATCTGATCACCAAAGAGTTTGCGCTCTTTCATATGGAAATTGTCAATGTCATACTTTGTTACATATAATCTTAAACATGTATCCATATGTTTATCAAGCTTGTTCCTCAACTTCGACTTCAAGAATGATAATTCACTAAACATTCTCTCATCCTCCACTAATCCCAAAATCATGGTTTGACACAAATCTGATAATTTGAAATATTCTGATATGTTTTCTTGCAGGTATTGGCTAGCACTTAAAGTAGTCCATAATCTTGTTATAGCACCATTTTCATTAGGATTCTCCAAAAAGGGATATTGCTTCCACATTGTTTCAGCAAAGTGTCCACCTTGTTGATACAATTTTGATGAATCTAAAATACCTTAAATTTGTTCTCCATGTATCGAGACTTTCTTGCAAAAATGGTCTACTAAACATTTTAATATTTTTTTAAAATCAGCTTTTAAAGTTCTTGGACATTGACAATTGTTCCAATATTGAGGGTATACCATACACATCGCCTCCAACAATTCATCTCGAGGAAATCATTCTCTTATCTCTAATGATAGTGATCTTGCAATTTCTATCAAATTTTGTCTCACTGAAATCACAATATTATCAAATTGGTCTCTCGACACGGGGCAATCTTTGGTGATTCGTCCCATCTTACTAATATAATGAAAGGGAACCATATACCCATGCACTACGATACATAGTATCCCTTTTGCATTAAACATCAAAAAAAATTCAGTATTTTCTATATTGATGATCTCATCCAACTTTTAAACTCTGGACTAGTAAAAAAGTCTAACATCATATACAAATTATCCAATGCAAGACATGCTGACTTTCTCGCATTTGTGTATTCCGCAATATACATTGTGCGATTCTGAGACATTTTCATGAGGACATTCATTTCATGTAGCATAGGAAGAATTCCAGCCAATGTCAATAATGTCTCTATATTAGTTAGTCGAGAAAGAAGATCTTGAGCTTTGTCTACATTATTGCGATTTTCATACATCAACCCTACCAAAGATTGAACTCACTAAATAGTCTTTGAGTTGGTCCATTTAATGAGATGCATCTTGTATCAACATCTTTCAGTTGTTTTTTTCTATCCGTAATACCATCTGCAAATTGTTGAAACTCTAAATATCATTTGGGACTACGAGAAAAGTATGCATGAGTCTCATGTACAAGATCTTCAACTTTTGAAACTGATGGAAACTTGCTTACTATTTTAAATGCAAGATTCATCCTATGAGCCATACAATGAATATTAAGCATATATGGTGAAGTTGATAGTTGTAGCCTAACACAAAGGCCATTCCTTATCCTTGCATTACTGCTACTCCATCTGGTCCAACACATACCAACTTGTTTGCAATCATTAATTGATCCATACCACTTTCCTTCAATCCATTAAGAACAAGTTCATAAATATTTTTAGTTGTAGAAGTCTCTCTCATCTTATTAATCCCAAGTATATAGGAATTCCTAATATGGTCATTAACCATATAAATTCTCATGCAAATCCATGAAGTATTATCTATAGGCGTAACCTCATCTAAAGACAATGCCAAAAACCTAGCATTTGCAATCTTCTCTTTCAAATCATCCTTTTCTACATGAGCTAGATATCCTGCCCATCCCCAACCACTGGTTACAGGCCAATGAGAAGATGGAAAGTTTGGCACTTGAAGAAAAGATAGAAATTTCATGTGATCTGGATAATCTGTCATAGGACGACCTTTCGATAAGATGTGAAATACAGTGCTCAATTGTATCGTCTTGGATAACAAACTTCTTTCCATCGTCTTTTCAAATAGAGATATGATGGTTCCTTTGCCTGCCTCAATTTTCCTCTTACTTATTAAATATTTTTTATATTGTTCTGCATATGCAACATGTCAACATTCCTCAAAATATTTCCATCTAACAATAGATTTTTCTTTACCATTTACAATTTTATTTTCATACACCTTTCCTACATGCTTTTGTACCGTATCTAGCTCAATCTAAAATTTCACTACCTTTTGAGTTTTCCAACTACACGCAATACATCTAACTTGTCAGAAAACCTCGTTCTCGTTTGTAGGAGATATTTCTTCAATAAATGGAAAATTTGAGACCCAATTTTCTAGGAATCATCTCCCTATGGTCCAATGGCCTCTTTTCCTTTTCCGCAAATGGATTGTGTCACTTTCCAAGGAAAAACCTTTAATATTTTCATCACCAATTTCTGTTGAAACTACATTTATCTCACCCTGACCACTTGAGGAACCTATTATTTCATCCATGGTATGGATATCAAATGCATTTCCACAAGAGTTAACATCTCTCTTAGTAACAGATGGTTCAAAGGAGCTTGAATCATGAAGAGAATGTGTATTTTTGGATGGAGCCTTTTGAAAGTATGATAACACATCTACCTGCCTTGATGGTTTCTTCCCATGATTATCTTTTGACATCTCACTGAATATTCCACAAGTAAAATTTCAAATCAATCTGCAAACCTGCATCAACAGTTTCCAAGCGTTGAGATATGCTTCATATAAATTCATTTGTTCATACAAAATAGAATTGTACTTTATGAAAGAATTTTTGAGACAACATTGAAAGAACATATATCAAAAATTGAATTTTGAGGAAAAATGAAATTTCACAATTATTTAACAATGATAATGGGAAACTATTAAATTTTAAGACATAAAATATAACAATTCATTTGTATAACATTGAAACAACATCACTTATGCGATCGGAACGAAAAATGTCTCAGGACGGAGAACGAAATAGGTTTTTGCTCCCTATCTTATGCTCGAATGGTGCCACCGCAAGGTTGGGGTTCTTTGCCGCAACATGCAGGGATGGTGGCCAAGGTGAAAATGCCTTTCAGAGTGGACCAAGTAATGGATGGGCCAGTATTGTGCCATTTAAGGTGGATTTTGCTCTATTTTTACCTCGATGGAAGACCAGGGAGCTCCTCAGTAATGAGGGTTTTGGTCCTGTTGCGGAAACACTTGTTTTTTCTCCCCAAATAGATTCCTAGATCATTAATGTTGCGGAGTTAGGGTTCTTGTTCTTGGTCCACAATGTTTTTCTATAGAATGGGCATCTTGGGGTTGTTGCCTCTTCTTCCCACAAGGGAGTGTAGGCCTGGGTTGCTCTTGTTCCAGCAGCAGTTTTTGTTAAAGGCATATGCATGGCCGTTTCTAGGTGGCTTTCTCTAGGTAGGCAAATCTGTCTCGACTCAGCAGTGGTCAAGTCACAGGCTCCCTACCTCTGGTTCAATCAAAGCTCCGGGAAAGGCATACCCGAAACAGTCTTGCCCTACAGTTTCAAGGATGGTACTGGAACTAAGAGGCTAGTAAGTACCCCCCTACTTTCAAATTTTCATAAAGCCCCCTGTTGGGACATCACTTATATTATGGGTAAATAAAGCAAACAATGTGATGATTCTGAAACAATGCATCACACAAAAAACTGGATACCCTATGAACAAACAAAATTTGTTATACAAAGGTAGTATATTACAGGATAATCATCTCCTGCAAGATTATCATATCCTATCAGATTCCACAATAATCCTCAATATGAGGCTCAAGGGAGGAGCGACGGCACCTTATAAACCCAAAAATGCAAGTGGGGGAGGGGGAAGCAGCTCTGCAAAAGACACAGGAACAAAGAAAAAACCTACAAATGGGAGACAATCATTCAAGAATATACTTCAACGGAAAAAATCAGTCACAGAACAAACCAAATAGGCAGGGACTTCCCCAAATCCATACATAGTGGAGCAACTGAACCACAACCCAAAACTAAACTTGGACATGCCAGAAACAAATGATTATTGCACCTCTTTTGAATCCCAAGCCATTATATGTCGTTTCAACTGCTTCTAGCCAAAACCAGAACTAATTTTCTATTGGATTCTTACTAATTGGTCGATAGAGTGCGAAATACATATCTGTTCTAAAGGATTTTTTATTGCCTAGTCAACAGAAAAAATGACTATTGTGGAACTAATTTCGACCTTTTTAGGGCTTTAAATGATGAGTGTTCCTTCTAATCATGTGTTCTAATAGGTCCACCTCCATGATGCCCACATACCAACCCAAGACATAAGAAGGCACATCAAGGTAGGGAGCTACCGCCCACCAAGGGGAAGTCAGCATCCACAAAACCAAGCACCATCAACATGTAGCTAAGAAGACTTACCATGCCCATCCACCATCGAGGATCTAGGATACACTTTTACACTTCATCCCACATGGACTTACAAGGCTATAAATTGCACACAATTGGGCTTATGAAAGACATGGTATAAAGTTTAGGAGTACCCTTGTTTGAAGGGGTACATCACTCACAAGCTCTAGTAAACTATCACTTTTCAATCTTAGTCAATTGGAGTATTGAGTTTGAGATTTTTGTTGTTCAAGTTTCATCATAATATGTCAAATAGCATTGCCAAAACTTTAGAGTATTCTACAAGCATAGATCCATCTTAACCCCATATCTATTAAGCATGGAGAAGAATCAAAAGTACCCACATGTAAACTCTTGTTGATTAAAATATCCAAGATTAAGATGGATCTATGCTAGTTTTTTCCTTTCCTCACATTAACCTTATTTTTTTTTTTACATTAGACTCGAACATCTAATTCTTGTCCCATTTTAATTTATTAGAATTACACACATTATCTAACAAATCTCTTGCCATTGGGCTCTTGTTGCAGCCATTTTCAATCTTAGTCAAGGGTTTGACAGGATTTTTGTGATTTGTTAGGGCATAAATCTACCTCGAGCTGAGAAAGGCAGGTCTAGGGTAACATCAAACCACGCTTCACCTAGTAGCTAACCCTACCAAGTCGAGAGAGGGCTCTCTCCTTGTCAGTCTCAATGAAAATATATCAAGGAAGACTTGAGATGACTGATATGAATACTAATTTTAGGCTAGGTATGCTTGCTCAGAGGTATTTGATTGATTTTAATGATTGGTTGTTGGATCAGATGGGGAAGGTAGCTTTGAGTCCGGGAAATCAACACAGATTTGTAGAGGTTTCTGTGGGGCGAGGTAGGCAAGTGTTTTAGCACTTTGAAATGAGTGTAATGGTGAGTCTAAAGACTGGTGAGGATATAGAGAGGGCATTCAAGTGTCATGAGTCCTCTTCAGATAGTAGAAAACATGTAAAACTAAATAAACCCTAAGGCAGAGCACTAAAACACGAGTGGATTCTACCTTTTACACTTGATTCATTTATTTATGCAGAATAAGAGAGATTATGGCACACATAAACATAAGATCAACTGAATTACAAAGAATAAAACAATGTTAATTCACATTACCACAAGAATCCCACAAAATGTTGCAAAACCCTGGTTTATTTCCTTGCCAAACTGCAGAAGTGATGTACAATAGTCCAAACTTGACAAATGACTAAGAAATTACAAGATATAGGCATCAAACCACCTATGCTAGTCATCAGGAGTCAAATCCATGAATCAAGGAGTTGTTTCAACAAGATCTAAACTAGGAACTGAAAAATAGGCAGTGGAACAGCTTGTCGCTAAAACTATGGAAACTGATTCATTCAACTCAAAACCACCTAAAACTGATGTATCTACCTCCTTAAGTCATTTTTCATCATTTTTAAATCATAGTACATCAATTTACATCATGAATTTGACCATGAGAGAAGAAAATTCAAACTGATAGAAAAGTAGACAAAAATTTGAGTTTTTGAGCAAAATTGACAAAATTTTGCCTGATGCGCAGTTCCTTTTCCAAGCTGAGTTTGAAGGCCTTACCCTTCACCCAATTTTCTCCAAGATGGCTTGTTGGAAAGGTCTATCTGTCTACTTTTTAGCCCAAGTGGAACTTTTGAATTTGGTGTCCATTTGACCCTTCAAAAATCAATTCTCCCAATTCTGCTTCCTATGGGTCCAAAAAGTGGCAGAAAGGGCATTTTTGAGGTGTTTTTTGCCCTTTAGGTGACTCAGATCTCCTCCAAAATTCATGAAACTTTATGGGTTTTAATATTTTTTCATGAGGAATCCAAAACTATAAGCCTTTCCTCAAAATTCCGTACCAGCTCAATGAAAATTTTCTGTGTTTTGCAATTAAAATTTAGGAAATGACAAAATTTTCTCCAAAATGCTTCAAAATTGGCAAGAGGCAAGCTTATTAATTGCTTTGCTAAGCCAAGGAAGCTTCAACCAAGATTCTAAGTTTATCTTTCTCCTTTTTGGCTTTTAAGGCTCTCCCTAACTTGGCTTTTAGGCTTCTTATTCTTGTCTTGCAAATTTTGTTCAGGGCCAAATAGTGATAGGCCATGTGGCACAACATGTTCTTCTCCTTACTGGCCTTGTCAAGCAGCTTCTCAAGGTGGATACTCACTCTTTCCAACCATGATTATCAATCAGCGTCTATTTCTTTCTCTAGTGAAGTTAGCTTGATTTTCCTTCTTTTTTCCAATTGTCAATTTTCCCTTATGGTTTGCAGCTCCATGATTGTTTGTTTGTCCTCCAATTGCTTGTTCTGTTACTCAAGGTACTTAATGATCCATTTAGCCCTCTCAAGGTCAAGATATAAGGCTTGGATCTCTACTTCTTTCTCCTTGATGATCACATCCTTGAGTCTTAAGCTTTGGGAGCCCAAATCAGTGTCCTCTTCCTCAACCAAAATAAAATCCCTATCTTGGCCTTCAGAAGGCCATTCATCATGCAATGGTTGCTTCCCTCTATCTTGTACCTGTTCTGCAGAAGAAGAAGGAAAAGCCCCTTTCACCCCAGGTGAAGATAACATTTTCCTGTTGTCTGGTGAAGAGAACGAGACCCCTTCCACCCCTGGTGGAGATAATACTTGTTTGGCAGCTGCAAAAATTCATCTTGTCCCCTTTTCATAAGTTATAAACATAGGAATGGGAGCCTCTTCAGTTCTGCTTTCATGCTCTCTTTGTTGCCCAAAAGGTCCACCTTCCTCTTGAGATTCTGCAAAAATTTGAGGCCCCTTGAAAATCTCATGGGAAATGAAGGTTTCCCATGGCACTCCCAACTGAGTGAGCTGATGTAAACAACAATCTTGATGACAGCAAAGTGATAAATGCTATTAAGCTACTGTGGGTATAGTTTTCTCTTTGCAAGCACAGTCATCCTCTCTATGTTTTTGCAAATAAATCATGGTATACTCATCATCCTAACCCTGGTAAAATGCATAAGCAATCTGATATGATAGGCATAGAGTCTGGAGAACCTTCCCTCACATGTGAAGTATTTAATAATGAGTTTCATTAGTGGCACATACCGGTCCTCCAAAAACTTGAAAGGAAACACCCTGCCCAATTTACTATGATATTTGGCTTTAATGTAGGGTTCATAGTTCTGTTTGCTGATATTCTGTCTTTTATTCCATCTTTCCCCCACATCTGGCATCCTAGTTGCTTCTGCAATAATTGCTAGTGAAAGAGTGAAATTGGTGTCAGCAAGTTGTACCATATTGTCCTCCATGTTGATGACAAATTGCCTAGCTAATTCATGATGATACTTAACCCTCTCAACTAGCTCACAAAACTCAAAGCAAGATTGGTATTTGAAACAAGTGGTGGAAAGAATGGCAAACAATGAAGAGAAACTAGGGTTTCATTTTAAACTTGCAAAACTCATGAAGAACACAAGTGTGCACTCAAATTCAGCTTTGGAAGGATGATTACTTACTTGTAGTATGCAAATGTAGCAAATTTGAGGGTTATGGCACGATTGGAGTGATTAAGGAAGATCTGGACTGATGTGTAGCGCACCTGGCCCAATGCGCAGCGCCCTCTTGATGCACAGCACAAGTTCAAAATTACACTGCAGAATTGTCTCTCATGCGTAGCGCCTACCTAATACGCAAAGCACTGCCTCTGATGTACAGCGCCAGGGAAACTTGATTGGAAAATAGGGTTTTTAACTTCCTTTGCTCAATTTGCCTCCAAATAATGATTTTTTTCTCTCCAAGGGTATCTTGCACAATGAAATGATAAAGAGGACCCCTTTCACTTTAAATATGAATGACTTTAAATTTTTACTCATCTCAAACCCATCTTTCTAATGTCAAAGTCACTTTTGGTCTTGAACTTTGTTTTTCCATTGAAATTGACTTTTCTTAATCATTTGATAAACTGATGCATTGATGCTTGTGTTTCTATTTGCAGTGGCTGGAGTTGGCAAGGTGAGCTAGGGTAGCAGTGCTGAACTTATTACATATAGAAAAAATTGAAATTACATAAAAAAAATTATACATAGGAATAAAAACTCTGTTTTCACCTCAAAACAAAGTTTTGAGGTAAAAACCACTTATTGTGTATATCATCATTGAAATTTTGATTTTGTGAACTTATTAGACCTCCTCATGTGCCTACTAACCCTTTATTGAGCTTTTGCTGACCATGGTGACAAACCCTAGACCTAATGAGACCTAAAACCCTAAAAAATGGCTTTTGCATATGTAAAGACAAAAAATGACTGTAAATGACCTGGACATGTGAAAATGGGCCAGCGGGTAAATGACATGAGGGAAATTGACAATGGACCACTACCATCATCAGATCCATGACCTAATGGAATGCAGTTGATCGGATGGGACACCTAAAATGCATGCAAAAAGAGAAATTTGATCACTAATGGAGGGATGAAGATATCGACACTAACACGATGCAAGTTGCATCATATTACATTAAGTAGCATTACCAAAACCTCAAAATGTTCTTCTATTAACATTGGTCCATCTTAACCCAATTATTAGTCTATCTCCCTTTGGTGATATTCTTTGTTTACAAGAAATAAAAGTAACAAGTTCACAGATTGCTATTTTGTTTATTTGACCAAATCCAAATCCTTTATGTACTTTCCTGGAGGTGGGTAAAGTTGGTATTGCCATCCTTCCTTCACCCAAATTTCATTTTTTTGTTATAATTTGGGATGATGATCCCACACAGTGACCACGATGAATTTTGTTAAGCCTGCATTGCATACTCTAGGGATAGCTAGCATTTATACCATAAAAAATGAAGCTACAAAGGAAGAATTTTAGCAATGCATAATTGAATATCTGCTTGAAGCCCACGAGCTTATTTCTGAAGAATCAAACACAATCTAATCAAAGTAATGTTGCTCACATGGTGTGTTGGAAAAAGAGGACCAGTATATTCTGAGACCTTGGAATAGGTTATACAACCCAAATATTTATCAAATCTTATCAAGCATTAAGAAAATGGAGATAGCTTGGTCTCATCAATGAATATCCAAAATAGCATTGCACTCAAGATGAAAAACTTACAACATACACAACTATGAACACCATAGTCAAAGGCAAGGCAATGCTTAGAGCCTTAGAAACTATAAGTAGAATACATCCAGAACTATTGATAACCTCATAGCTATGGCACAAATGAAAACAATAATCATTCACATTGAACCTGGATGATCCAAGCAATTAGAACCAAGAATCTAATCCAGAAAATGGTGATGACAGAGATCTATAATAGAAATATATAAAGAAATCTTGTACCTTAGCCAAAAAACCTAAGCAAAAAAATTAAACACAACCCTATTTACCATGTATCATGGTTTCCAAAGAGCAAGATTATCCAGAATATTTTCCCAACACCATATGCATCTTGCAAGGATGCTTTATAGAATTATAAGAACCAAATTTGTGATAGAGATATTGATATCACTTACACACTTCCTAAGGAAAAGTCCTAACTTCATTTCAATGGAAATGGTTAAGGAAACTATCAAGTGGGTCACTATCTGTCACTTAGTGATTCACTCCACTCTTTAGGCTTTAGAAAATCCCAACCAAGGGGATTCCCTGAACTAATCCCAAGTCTACCATTGGTATAGGGGAGAATTTGGAAAAGGATTAGTTTACTCAATAGCTTAACTCAACCTACAGATGAGAACGATCTCCAAGGGTGGGTCCAAACCGAAATGGTGACTTGGATGCAATTTGATGATCAAAGACTTAAAACCCTTACTCAAGTTTAAAACGGATTAGACTAATTCAAGAGATAATTTGAAAATTGTTACAGAAGCAAGGAAATGATATTCATGTAAAATGCTAACCATTAGATCATTGTTGAAATGCATTTGACTTTGTTACAGCAGAAAGAGGATAAAATTATTTCATATGCTTTCTAAGTTATTTGAACATCTATTCATGAAGACAAAACCATATGCGAGATCCAATTCATCTTTCTATTGTAACAATATGAACAGTTTATTGGAACATTAAGATAGAAAGTCATTCAGCATAGGTGCCCATAGTTACAACCTTAAAGAAAGAAAGCCACAGGTGTAATGTGCCTCCAAATTCAAGTGAAGTTCAATAAGAGAGCATGAATTGTGAAGAAATTTTACTCAAAATCAATCTAAACATTCACTTGTTAAAACCATATGACAGTGCTTGAGTGGCAAGTAAAAGATCTAACAAGTTCATCTATGCCTGAATAGAATTAAAGTTGTCATACAAGATCAAATTTCATACTATGAAAGTGAACAAATTTAAACTTCATTGACTGCAAATGTATTCAGTAAGGTTTTATGCCATAAATAGGAGAAAATTTTGAACCATCATACATGTGTTAACACATTAGTACAAGCAGTTCTCTCGAGTCTCTAGTCTAGTGGACTGACCCAAATTAAGAGTGTTGCCAGTCTCAGAACCACAAGATAAAAACAATTTTTTATTGATTCATTATCCATTTCTGAACACGTTAATGTATATTTCTTATTATAAATTCCATTGTACCATGAAAATAATAAAATGATTTTTTCCAGCAAATTTTGAAAGAAATTATCCAAAAACAGAATCTATACGAACACATATGCATGCTTTGGAAAACCAATACATATACAGGGAAGAATGGAAACAAACTTGAAGAAAAACAAGGAATATGAAGCCAACTTACCCTGATTCAAAAGCCAGCTACAGATGGGCATGACCTGCATAAAGGGGCCTAATTTCTGGCACTCAACCAACAATTCTGTCACGTACCAGCTGCTGTTGTTGCTGTGCAGTGGCATGAGACATTCGGATCCAAGAAACCATGGATACCAAAACAAGAGAAGAATCAGTGGATTGAAAATGCAAGAATATTAGTCAAAATAGAAACTGTTGCTGCTTGCACCGAAAATAGCACTGCCAATATAGAAATTGTTGTTGCTCGCATCGAAACTAGAAAATTAGGATTTGTGAACTATGATCAAAAACCTTATTTCAAAACAATTTTATACAAGATGAATTCGTGAAAACAGGGAGCCAAGGAGCCATATACACCATGAATCCATGAAAACAAGGAGCCATATACACGATGAATCCAGAATTTGTGAAAACAAGGGGCTGAATCTGTGAAAACAGGGAGTCGCCCTCCATTTGAAAACAAATTAACCTACGCCCTCCATTTCAAAACAAATCTAACCTCCCAGGACCAAATCAACCCTCACAAACCACTCCCAAACCAGAAAAACCAAACTGTAAATCAGAAATATGGCGATTTTAATCTCCCAAACTAAGGGCAAATATCAAAATTTGGCGATTTTTAAGGGAATGCGATTTCCCAAAACCAGCAAATCGGGCCAAATGAAGGTTCGGTTAGTTTATCCACCCATTTTTTATTTTGGGCTAAAATCAAAATATTAATTATTTTTTAAATAAAATTGGGGCTAACTATATGAAAAGGGCTTTTAATAAAAAAAAATCACCCTCTTAAAATGTAAAATACCTCAAATTTCACCTTTGGGCTATAATTCGCCCCTAAAATTTACCATGTTGTTCACAAAATTCAAAGAATTCATCCAATGTAAATTCCCATCGTCGATCAGATCAGAGGCATTTGATTTTTCGAATTGATTCATTTTCAAACAAATCTTTGAAGGCTTATAACTTTTCAAATGCTTCATATTTATGCTTTAGAAGACCTATCCAATACATTCTTGAAAAATCATCAATGTACAAAATAACGTATTCTTCTCCACGAGGTAACTTTTTCCTTGTTGGTTCACATAAATCAGTATGGACAAGTTCAAGAGGCTTACCAGCTGACCCTTATTTTTCCATGAAGTGAACTCTGGTTTGCATATTGTATTTTCTAGGATGCTGATATCTGGAATATCACGAACAACCTTGATTCTGCATGCTTTTCTTATTTGAGAAAAGCTTAGATGTCCCAATCTTCTATGCCAAAGACAGTTTTCATCATTTTTTCTTAGATAGCACTGTTGTTGTCCTCCCTTGAGTATGTATAAGTTGTTTGGAGTTCTTGTTCCTTTGATCATTGTCTCTCATGTATCAAGCTCACGAACAACACATCCATTTGATAGAAACACCACTTCATTTCCTTGATCACACATTTGACTGACAATCAACAGGTTATGCTTTAAACCATCTACATACATAACATTTCCAACTTTAACCTTTTCTTTCAAGAAAATAGAACCTTCACCTTTTATGATAGCTAGAGTGTCATTTCCAAATGAGACATTCTTTTCCTTTTCTAAGGCATTAAATGAGTGAAGTTTCTCTTTGTCACCTGTCATGTGTTGGGAGCATCCACTGTCGATGTACCATTGATTTTCTTGTCCTTACGCATACAAGGCTATACCACATCTTTCTGTTTGACATTCTTTCCTTCTCCATATCTTGCGATTTAATGGTGTTTGCTCCTTTTGAGATGTTTGCCGAAATTTTTTCCTGCATTCAGAGTCTTCATGGCCAAAGTTGTTACAAATTGAACATTCTATTTCATTTTCAAGAGGAGAAAAGTTATTATAGGAACTTCTCTTTATCCCTGTTACATTACTTTGATTTTGTGCTTCTCTAGTCATGATGGTTTCGTAAGCAACGCATTGAGCAGCTTTGTGCCCAAAATTATGACATGAAAAACATTGCCCATTAAAGAATTTTCTGCGACTGTCGAATATATTTACCTGACAATTGTTGTTTCTATTGATATTCATCTTTGGAGAAAACTGAGTATGATTTGCTTGAGGTTGTTTGTGGCTTCTATTCATCCCTGGAGTAAATTGAGTATGATTTACCTGGTGATCAACTTTATTCCTTTGTTGATGATTATCATATTGTTCACTGGTCTTTGCTACATCAAGATAGCTTTTGGTGGAGGTTGACTACTTCTGGATTGAGATGCTTCTTTAGTATATCCAAGACCTGTCTTTATGAAAGGAGAACGTTGAACTTTGATAATTTCATTTAAAGTTTCTGATCCTTTAGCAAATCTAAGATTGAGAGATTTTGTTTTCTCAAGATCTTTTCTTAGACCCATAATTTAACATTCTACTTTTTCATTGTGCTTTTCTTTTTCAGCAAGTTGTTATGTCAAGGTATCTATAATCATATTCTTTTCTTCTAAGCAAATTTTGAGTTTAGAGATTTCTTCATGAAATTTTTCCTCTTCTAAAGCATCCCAAAAATTATCATCGTCATAAGCCATGAGAAGCCTATAATCATCACTATTAGATAAACCATCACTATCCTTTTCTAAACTATCCCAAAAATCATTGCTATCATAAGCCATGAGAAGTTTGTAATCTTGTCCAGTTTCATCTTCATCATTATTAGATAAACCATCGCTATCTTCATAGTATAGTAACTTCTTTTATTCATAACTTGTTTTCTATTCCCTTTTGCATATTCCTTTACTTTTTCATATTTATCTTTAAGAGGACATCTAGTAGCATAATGACCGACTCTACCATAAGCAAATCATTTGAAAGGTAGCTTACCTCTAAACCTTCCAGAACCCCATTGAAGCTTCTTGACAAAATTTACCTCATCTTCTTCTTCTTAAATGTGCCCTGATTCATTATGTTCTTCCTTTCCTTTTGGTGAAGCTTTAAATGTGGCTTCTCTCATATCTAATGGACCTCCTTTTCTCATCTCAAAAGCAATTAGGATTCCATGAAGCTGTGTCATAGTGATATTCTACAGATCCTGTTTTTCTTCTATGACAGACACTTTTGATTCAAATTTAGCAGACAAGGATCTCAAAATTTTCTGAACTAAGGTGACTTCTTTTATTTCTTCACCCAGATTCTTCATACAATTAACAAGCTCATCTATACGTAAGAAGTAACTATCTATACTTTTATCACTATGCATCTTAAGAGTTTCACACTGAATTCTGAGAGTTTGAAGCTTAGCACATTTTACCTGAGAGTCTCCTTCGTAGCTATGAACGATTTTGTCCCATATATCTTTGGCTTATTTGAGCTACATGACTTTGACAAACTCTAATTGTGACAAACTTCCCAATGAAGTATTGACAGCTTTGGCATTGGTTTCATATCTCTTTTTACCTGCCGCATCTGTAGGAATTTTTGTTGGAAATGTGTATCATCCTTCCACAATTTCCCAAACATCCATTGCAAGAGATTGTAGATAGGACGTGGTTCTTATTTTCCAATAAACAAAGTTGCTCCCATCGAATATTGGCGGTTTGATGGATCCCATGCTTTCGTGATTATTCATGTTGATGGATCTCCCTTCTAGTGATCATGATTCTTCTGAAGGACCTGCTCTGATACCAATTGCTGGAAATAATACTAAGGGGGGGTGAATCAGTATTATCAGATCAATAATTTTATTTTCCAAACAGATTTATATACACTACTTCAGTGAAGTGAACTAGCGTGTACACGCAACTGTGATTAAATAAACCAACGTATATCCAGAGAACTTGTGATTTAGACAATTTATCATGCATTGAGCTTAAATCAGTACATCAGTAACTTATTAGACAGTGCAGTAAAATTAGAATAAAGCATCACACATAAGCAATACACATGAACACCAAGATTTAAGTTGGAAACCCAATGTGGGTAAAAACCACCTACTATTGTCATCTCTGTCTTCTTTTAATAATGAGAAAATTTGTTTACATTCTTGTACTGGTGCAGAATCATACCAGTACACAGGCTTTTACCTACAGAAGGTTACAACCTTCTCTCGTTCTCCAGTTTCTACTTGAAGGGAGCTACAACCCCCTAGCTCTTGTACTAGCCAATATGTTTACTAGTACATAGGTGCTAGCCTACAGAAAACTCCACTCTTCCACCAGGGACCACGTTTCCTGAATTTTCAGACTGGATACTCCTCGATCACAACACCACAAACTAAAGGCCACGTTTCCTCAAATTTTCACACTGGAACCATCAAAACTTTTAAACTTAAACTGCATCAACCAATATTCAGTTAATCCGAACAATCAGATCACTTATACCAGAACATTGTGTTGAACCCAGAACCCTGCATCATCATTCAGAACTAGTTGTAACCTCAAAAATCATGCATTAGAGTGTATATGCTACTTGGCTAAACCCAAACTGCGTGTATACGCCACTTCCATGAATTAAACTTGTGTATACCTTCAAAACTACTACAACCATAAACTTTTGAATCAAGTATGTACCAACCATCAATATACTGAATATCTATTGTCAACTTATAGAGCTTTACACTAGCAGGGACAGAGATCACTTCTTCTTACTTATACAATCAATCAATCAAATGCCTACCTCCTTATGCATTCAGTTTTACATTCAGATCTAAGAAGACTTCATTGACAGATAGTAGTAAAACAATAGAATTTGATCAGATAGATCAGTCATATCTGAAAAGGAAGCTTTTCTTTTGTATATGCTACTTGAAAGAATTGAACCTACGTGTATATGCTCTTTGGCTGAGATGAACCTGTGTACAGATCTACAAATATTGACTCAGAACTTTACTACAATTCCAAACTTCAGACAAACCTAGATCATGAATAGAACAGGCATAAAACATCAGATCTAGTCTCAACCAATATCAGATCATTCAAGAATAAGTCGTTTCAAGTATCATGATTCCTAATCCAATATTGAACTCAAGATGCACATGAATATTTTAGATCTAGTCCCAAACATAACCCTGCAACATAAAATATACTTCAGATAGAAGTATTCCTTAGAATCTTATTCACTTGCATTCCTTGGCCTAATGATCTTCTCCTCCTTATATAGTTTTAGGCCTTTCTCAATACCTTGGACCAAAACCACTTAGGACCAATACCTTGGACCAAATACCTAGGGTCAATACCTTGGACCAAATACTTTGGATCAATACCTTGGACCAAAATACCTTGGACTAAATATCTCGGACCAAAACCTTGGTTTTTCAACATGTACATGCTTTTCCTTCTGTGAAAGTGCATGTATACGTATACGCGCTTTTTGTTCTGTGCACCAGCGTGTATACGTCATTTTGACTAAGTGAACCTACATATACTTCTTAAAATACTTTACATCAACCTTTTCATTTACCTTCTTTATTCTGATCAGTAGACCTTAGTTGCATCTTATTGTTCTTCTATACCAGTGCCCTGTTACCTCTTAATAGACTTGTTGCATTGTAATTTTCCACATTACTTCTGAAATGATTCCATTGAACTGCCCTGCATTTTGTCACGTTAGTAAACACAACTGTCATGCATTCTGTTACATCTGATATCTCTGCTACAAGTGGGTTTCCATCAAGTACAACACATACATCATAATGCCAACAATCTCCCCCTTTGGACTTAATGGCAACCATGTTGGTGTTGATTACTATAAGATGTAGAAACTGTTAAAGATAACAACCAACACTAAAATACTCTCCCCCTTTGACATCAAGGGCAAAGGGCAGACCAAGATATCCTCCCCCTTTGATATCAAGGGAAAAAGGGGTGACCAAAGTGAAGGCTTTAATATCTGAACAACTGAATATAAACATTGATCATGCTCCCCCTAGGCACTTGTCGAATTTGCTAATGCTGTTTGCACTAAACAGTCCATGCTTCCCTTGAGCACAAGCAGAGTCTTCAAAAATATTTTCCAAAAAAATAACATGACTCTATAACTCACCTATGTGAGTTTTACCTTCCTATCACCAATTACTCATACATACATCAATCTCCTGACCAAGTGGAGATATACCAAATTTGATGCATCCACCCAACCAAGTGGGGATATACCAATTGTTTATACATGACAGAAATACAATAAATATTACACCATCCATCCCATGCAAAGTGGGGATGCAAATTACATCATCTGTCCAATAGGACTCATTCAAATGTATGAGAATTCGTATCACACCCTAGACTTTTACATGAGCTATGCAACAAATAGTATAAATATCTGAAGCCATAGCTGGACTCAACAACCATAATGCCAACAATGCAAAATCTGTGTGAAGGTTAATGCTCCCCTAAACCTAAGCTACCTGTGCATTGTTAATAAGTCATTAATCAAGGCATCTTTGTCATTCTAATAAAAATTAATGAACAAAACATATCGTTAGACTGTAATCATCAACATCAGACAGAGCACCTGTTATCACCTAGAACTGCAGTGATATGTACATAATGTTGTCCATAAAATTTTTGTTGTCCAAAAATAGGTGTCTAATGGTTGTTGCCCTATGTTTGTTACTTAGGGATCGTGTTTTATAAAGATATTCATATGAATCATTTTCAAAAGCCATTAGTCATCCTCCATCGTGATTGTATAAGATATGTCTTGTCTTATACACGTCACTAGTCCTTTTCGCATTTCTGCAGCACAATTTTATTGGCTTATTTTGCAGTGCAATGATGTTTTAGTTCTTTCATAGCGTGTCAGTAACCAGCCATTTCGTAGCGCATATTGTTAACTTATAACTGTCTGCGCTACGAAATCGCGGATTCGGGGATTTAAGCAACATTGATTCTTAGAATGTCATGTTTGGGGGATGAGTCAGTATGTCCGTTCGTTTATTGTCAGAATGGCGTCCTTTCAAGCAAGTATAAGCCATCATTCCACCAATAGGTTCATTACCACGCACGTAAAATCATTCAAATGGTTTGTAATGCTGATAGTGTTATGATGTTTGTTAATGTTGCATGAATTGGTCTGTTTGTATGATAAGACTGTTAAGTTGCGGAGGAGCCCGAGTTCATTCTTTAAAAGGAACCAATTGCAAGCGAGCCGACGTTCAAAAGTTTTAATTCGCATTTGGAGTTGAAGCTGGTAGTGTTTCTCTGCACAAGAATTTCAAAGCGAAATGGAAAAGAAGGGGCATCGGTCTAGAAGATGTCAAAGAACAGAACCTGTGGGATTGGATCTCGCTTTGAGAGATGAAGGTGTGAGACAAGCTTTTC
>APFE031296050.1:0-10765 GCA_000404065.3 Pinus taeda | reverse complement strand
AGCAGTTTCTCCCTTCCATTCACAGAGTCCTGGTAGCTATTCCAACTCTTTGGAAGGCCAAGGAGAGCAAGGCTCACCATATCATCATCGACAGTAGTTATTCCCACACTGCGAAGCTCATTTCTGTAGGTGGTGAGCTTGTTCAGATATGTGGAAATAGTATCACCCTTCTCCATCTTGATTCTTTGAAGCTTATCCTTGAGCGCCAATTTCCTCTGGTCGCTACTGTTCTTGTAGAGGTCCTTCAATGTCTTCCACATTGAAAATGGAGTATCCTTCCCATGGAGACTTGAAACAATATGGTCTCGAACTCCCTCAAGGATGATCCTTCTCGCCTTCACCACACACTTCTTCCACTCAGCCAACACTTGTGCATTAGTTGAAGCTGGATTTGGAATCTCTCAATCAATGAAATCCTTCAAGCCATTGTCTTCTAATACAGGCTCCATTCTATCTTTCCATTCTATAATTCGAGCTACCTTCCAAGGCATACTCGAGTCTCAAGCCATAGAATTCCATTGGCCAACCTTGAAGTATGATAAGAATTTGATTTTCACCTGCAACCGCGAACTTCAAACTTTGAATTCTCTTCATAATATACTATTTACTGCTATGATAAACTTGACTCTGATACCATGTAGAAATTCTCAAATTCTCTACAAATATCGCTCTGAAACCATGTAGAAAATCTGTTGTAGGTTAACCCAATAATGCAATATACATCAAAGCAAAATATTGTAACCTACTTCTACTAAAAATTTGGGGAAGCTTAAAGATTGAGTTGAACAATATAACCAGAAAAAAAAGAAGAATCAATGCCCAATACACATGAAAATACTTTAGGGAAAGCCTCAGCTAAAAAACCCACTATCTGTATTATCATACAAGGTGGAAATACATAGGAATTATACAAAGCCTTAGCTCTCATAGCTAGCCAGCTCTCAGTACAATCCTCACAGATGTCGATAGGAAATCTTGGCTTCTCACAAGCCTTCCTCTCTACCCTCCAAGCTCCTATTTCCTTGTACAGTTCCTCTGGGATGATTCTCCTTCAACCAAGTGGAAAACCTTTTCTACCCAGTGGATGATCACCTGATCTCACACACTCTCAGAACTGTGCAATCCTCAAGGAATTTTTCCTTCTGCATGCATGAGTTTTCTTTATAAGAAAACACATGCAACTGATAGTGCAATGTTCTTGTCTTTAATCTCAGCTGGGTCTTTCTCAGAATAGACATGCATGAGTTTCTAATGAGGGAATCTTCAGTTAACTGGAGTACACTAGTTGAGTGCATGCATGCATCAACTAACTGTTAACTCTCTATTAGTTCCTCAAATAGTTTGGAACTAATTTAACTAGACTTAACTTAGTAAACTGAGTTAACCAATTACAACTCATATGTAACTCAATCTTATCTCCTTAATTCAAGGGATAACTCTTGCATGACTTCAGAAAGACTTCTAACTTGAATTTCTCCAACTAATTAAGTCAAAATAACTTAATTAATTATTTCCAAGTAGTTGGTAAGACTAAATTCAATTTTAATTCAAGGATAAATTAAAATTGAAATATTCTTGTTTCCGCATTTCAACATAAAAGGACTTACGCACACTCGGAGTCATCAAGGATGACAAATCAACGAAGGACTCCAAGGATGCGAACAGGAAGCCCCAAGCAATGGTGAGCAAGGGTAGAGACAAGGAAGCAACCGATATTGAGACCCACTCGCCTTGTCAAGAACTTGACCATGAAAATGTCCAAGCTCAAGCAATGGAAGATGGACACATTTGCAAGCAATCATCCCCCCAGACAGAGACACGCAAACAGTTCATCAAGCAACAACCAGTTCGCTTCAAAAACTGTGCAGAAGCCTGTGTTCCAACTCGAACAGTGCGCAGATCCTAAGTTATGTTCATTCCACGAAGACTATCACCCAGAGAACTCTTGTTCAAATTGGAAGCAAGTCGTTAACTCTATCTACAGTCATACACTTGATGTGGAAAACAATATGCAGGAGCAGTCGGAAGACATTGACAATGACGAAGAGGCTACACCTGATGAAACATCAAGTGTTGGGCATGTGGTGAATGCATATCAATGCTCACAAGTAATGTCAAAGATGAACACCGAGAAGTAGCCCCAAAAGCAAAATGATGGTTACAATCTTAGGAGTAAAGGGGCTCCTCCTACACTTGGGGAAATGCAATAGAAGGTGACACTGCTGATAAAGAAGTTCGATCCACCGACCGCCCCAAGGAAGAAAACAAAAAGTAAGTCTGGGAAGACAGGGCGGATAAGACTACATCCATGGGCAGCAAGTTGAAAAACACCTTACCGGACATCCATTCCACCCCGGACACCTCGGTAAGTCTACCACCTCTCGACTACAACATTGTTGAAGTATGAAGAAAACTCAAGCAAACATTAGTTTGTTCGAGCTATCTAAGGTCCAGAGTCAACGAGATATCCTACTGCACACAATGGGACAAATAGCAACAAACAGTGCAGCCTCCACCAGCAACGGAGCAAGCACACCTCTCGGGTCACTTTCCACTGTGCTCAATACACTCCGGATGGAAGAAGAAAACTCAAGTTGCCCCCAATTCCTACTTGCATTTGATATTTTCAACTAGAATGATCACAACTGCGTGGTTGATTCTGGCGCGGCAGCCAACGTCATGTTGCTTTCCATTGCTAAGAAGATCAATGCACAATGGCGCGAAACATCCGTGAGAATCATCCAACTTGATCAAACATCAGTACTAGCCATTGGTGAACTGCGAGACGTGATCATCTGACTATCTCATGAAAGTCAAGTCCACCAATGCATCAACATAGTTGTTGTGGACATACCGGAAGCATATGGCCTACTACTCAGCAGAGACTGGTCTAGTAAGCTATATGGATATTTTGCTAGAGACTAGTCTCACATGTGGCTTCCGTACAAGGGCAAATGCAACCAAATCCGAATGTTATCTGAGAGGAACATGAAACACAATGTCACTCCCCTTAACAATGAGAACGAACCATTGGCCTTCGCAGAACTCATGTTTGGCAACTGCTCCTAGAAACAACATTGGAGTGTTATCCTGCATGGCCAACTACAACCTCATTAGACATGCAGTTGGGACTCCTTCCTTGCCCAACTGATGGTAATGAAACTTGTACAACTTATTTTTCTGATAGTAGCAGTAGTAGCAGCAACAATAGTAGCAGTAGTACTAGCATGCCAAACAGTCCATGTACAGATGAGTTGCGGACCATAAGTCTTGATGAATCAAAAACACATGATGGCTCAAGGACCAAGTGTATCACAGTCGTCCAAAACAATAGACAATGCATGATTTCGAGTTGTTTGAAGTTCGAATGCACAAACAACGATGTTGAATATGAAGCTATTGTGTTGAACATACAAAGGACCACCGCTACGAATGAACAAAGCATCCTAGGAACCTATCATGATTCGAAGATGGCCAATCCTGGTGCAAGCTACACACCACAGTAGCGAAAAATCTTTGACCGCTGGACCAAACAGTACCGGGATGGGTCTTCACGGGTAGATGATGACCTAATTACACACTACATGCGAGCAATACAACATGAGATTCCAGGGAAAAGAGGAGACAAGCCATTGCAACGAAGACCAGGTAACACATGCATGTTGTTTGCCCTCCTTTTACAGAAAAACTTGACTAACATTTTAGGTGATTAGATGTTATGAAACTAGCTCACAAAAAGATAGAAAAGATATATCAATGCCTTAGAAATCAGCCTCTTCGAGGGGGCAACCTCCTTTACATTACATAAATGAACAATTCTTGGATGATTCAAATGACAAAACCTCCTTTCTATATATAGGAGTCTAAGGAGTCACAATATAACCCAGCCGACCTAACAATAATAATATAAAGCCACAAAAATAACAAATAGAGGGATTCTATGGGACACTAGTAATAACAATATGGGGACAATGGGGGCACAACAATATTAATAAGGATACAACTACAATAGTAGATGGGGCATCATTAGTATTATAGGGACCTAACATGCCCCTCCTTCAAAAAAGTGTTGTTCTCAACGTTGAGTAGTTTTTGGATGCTTTGTATAAAATTCTCATCCTCCCATGTGGAATCTTCAACAGATAAGTTCTTCCACTTGATGAGATACTCCAAAATATGGATCGATTTCGTAGTTGTCGAGTTCTTGTTTCTATGACTGCTTCCGGTTCCAATATAAATTTTTCCTTCCTCGTCAAGTTCTGGCAATGTTGTTTGAACTAGGAGCTTGTCGCCTATAACCTTCTTTAAACATGAAACATTGGAAAACTGGGTGCACTCGAGAAGTTGTAGGAAGCTCCAATTTGTATGCCATAGTACCAATCTTTTGCAACACCTTGTACGGACCATAATAATTTGGTAATAATTTATTATCCTTCTTAGTGTTATCACCAAAATAAGACCTTGATAGGTTGATGATCAGACTATCTCAGTGTAACTATTTCAAACCAATCTTTTAGCTAAGGCTTAGCCTCCTCGGCCTGAGAGGGCTCTCTGAAAGGGTTAATGATATTGATTAAAGATATGGATAGATGGCTAACTCTATGGTTTGTGATTTTATATGTTTATAGGTTGAAATATGGAGACTTGCTACCATTGGGCTATGGAGTCAGTGACAGAGATAAGGATAACAAATAGTTCTTCTTATAAACTGAGGCTTGTATATACTTCAATGAAAAAGTGACACATTCAGGAAAGTCTCAATAACTTGAAGTTCATAGGAGTCAGAGCATGTGGGCATGAATTCTAAGTAATGATACATTAAGGTATTCAAAAGGAAAGAATTTAAAGTGATTTATCAGAGTTTAATACCTAAAGGAAATCAGAGCATGAGTGACCATGAATTCTAAGTAATAAGTATTAAAACATTGAAGAAAAACATCCAAAGATAGGACCCACGAACTCAATTCACCATAGTTTAACACTTAAAGGAAGTCAGAGCATGTTTCTCCATGAATATTGAGTAATAAGCATTAAGACTATGGAAGTAAAACATATCAAAGATAAAAGATAAAGCTCACTGAAGTACACTAAGAATCTTAGCTTCAGAAAAGTCCAACTGCTTTTGTATATATCAATCCCTGCACAGCATTTACAAAAGTAGTCTCTTTCTATAACATTTTCCAACCCTGTCTCATTTCATCTCTTACTTCATATATAACTTTTACAATAAGGATTCCATGATCCTTCATCAAGAGAATTCTAATTTCTATGATTGACACCTATTCTAACCATAAAACAGACTATTAAATACAAGTGACAGCTAACTGACTATTTTAGAGTCTTAATACAATTAGGAGTACAACACCTAATTATGATAACAACAACCTAATATAGGAATTAAATTCAATGCTTGACTATTGTTCCTCCTTAACTTCGACCTTGGTGATTCCCATAACCCTCCAGCTGGCCTTTAATAACTTCTTCTTCATCTGTCCTGAAAACTAGGAGACTGTCTCCTGCTTTGTTCTGGCTGAAAAATAGGTGTTGGGAAAAAGCTCTTATCTCCTCATAAAAAATGTATTTTTCAAAACTAAAGGAGGCTTTTGTAGACAACTCGGTGCTGAACAAAAACCTCTCTTTTTTGTTTGCAATACCTTTCCTACTGCCCAGAAATTGTCTCTGTATATCAGGTGTAAACTGGAAAATTCTAATTTGTGAAAAACTGCTCCTACAGCAGTTTCATAGCGCAGGTTGAGTCATCAACTTCTCCCAGCTAATAATGAATTTGAAGAAATGGAAAGAGGTCTTTGTATTTCAGTATTTTAGAAATAAAAACCTCTTTCAGTTTTCCAAAATATGCTCTCAGTTGCTCAAAAAACCTCCTGGAAGTTGACTACTTAAAATAGTTTTTCTGCTAAAAATGGCTGCTTCAGTGATTTCGTAGCGCAAAACAGGCTTTTTACATTGTCTGCATTACGAAAACGTGGATTCATAGCTAATTTCAAATTTGCTTCAAAATGACTTGAGATATAACTTCTAAACACAAGATGGGACTTCTAAGACATGGAATAAGGTTGTCGAACTTTGCTTGGAAATGAAATATGACCTTAAAGACTTCTAACCCTATGACCTAACCCTTTAAGCATGAAATGACCTAGAGACCCTTTAACATCATGACTAGAAGAGGGGTTTGGAAATGAGAATGACACTACTAAGACTCTAATCCTATCACTTATCCCTTTAAGCATGCGATGACTCAAAACTTATTATAAGACCATGACTAGAAATAAGGCAAACTTTCCAAAGTTTTGAAAAGAAAATTAGGGTGATAACGGTGGCTCCACTAGGGATAGTGTGCCCCAGTGGTACACTAAGAATCGGTAGCTCCAGTGCTACAATCCATTCCTTTAAAATTAAAAACTGTGAAATTCTACCCAATCTGCTTCAAACTGTACCTAGTAAAAATTGCTCAGTCAACCTTGAGCTTATTTGCATTTTCCTACCTACCCTATCAGCTGCAATCTCCATTTGTAGCTCAAGGAACATAAAACTTCCAATGAAGCCAGTCATTGATCTAATCTGACACTTGAATATCTTGGCTATGCTTGCAGCAAAAACAAACATGATACTGAAATAACCGAGGCAGCATGAGATATATCTGATCTTCATAATGGAAATATAGTTGGAAATCTGGACTATAGAACCTTTCCATGTAGCCAGCTATAGGATCAAAAAACACATGGTCAGTTTGACATTTCTTGTGATATTCTGCAGGTTTGGACAACTCACCAATACTTTGATCATCTACATAAGGTTTTAGCTGTGTGCTCTCAAATTTCTCCTCAAATTGATTTTCAAAAATAATGTATTCTTCCTCAATCTCAAAAGAGAAAGGAAGCAACACCCTCTCTTTGTATTCTGCTATAGGAAGCTTTTGAAAAGTATGATCATGATCATGAAGACTATATGATTGAATTTGACCTTGTAAACCTTCAATGTCTTTCTCAATGTTCTTAGAAACTTCATCCAAAAATTTCATCTTATCTTTTGTCTTGCACTGAAATGATTTTAGATAAGAAGACAAGGACAAAGAAAAATTTTCATCTATTTCTTCATTAATATGATCATCATTCCATTGTTTGAAACCTTCAATTGAAGGAGAGTTTTCCACCAACTCTGTTCTATCTATCCATTCCTCCAAAAACATAAGCCAAAAGTCTGCAAATGACTTAATAGATTTGGCAGGAAAGCTTTCAATCCATTGATTACATTTCCCTTGAAATGAATCATAAAACAACATAATGCAAACATCCTCATGTTTGACTCTAAGAAGCTCGGTAAAATCACATAAATCTGATATATGCTTCAAAGTTAAACTCAAATCTTCTCCATTGAATTTTGGACCATTCCTTAGAAAATATGTATCCTTGGGAAAATGATTTGGTAAACCATGAATTCCTGAAAAATTTATGCATGCATACCTTGAAATAAGAATGGTAGCATCTAAGTTCTTCATAAATCCAGTGAAATCACCATGAATCTATGAATTTCGAATTCTTCAACAATGGAGTCGCCAAGGTAGTTTTGCAGCCTCAAAAAGATTTCTGAGATCCTGCTATCTTCAGAAGTTCAGCTTCTTGATTTCGGGAATGATTAATCTTCATGCTCCCGGCAGACGCACCAAAATGTTATCACCAAAATAGGACCTTGATAGGCTGTTGATCAGACTATCTCAGTGTAACTATTTCAAAGCAATCTTTTAGCTAAGGCTTAGCCTCCTCAGCCTGAGAGGGCTCTCTCAAAGGGCTAATGATATTGATTAAAGATATGGATAGATGGCTAACTCTATGGTTTATGATTTTATATGTTTATAGGTTGAAAGATGGAGACTTGCTACCATTGGACTATGGAGTCAGTGACAAAGATAAGGATAACAAATAGTTCTTCTTATAAACTGAGGCTTGTATATACTTCAATGAAAAAGTGACACATTCAGGAAAGTCTCAATAACTTGAAGTCCATAGGAGTCAGAGCTTGTGGGCATGAATTATGAGTAATGATACATTAAGATATTCAAAAGGAAAGAATTTAAACTTATTGATCAAAGTTTAATACCTAAAGGAAGTCAGAGCATGAGTAACCATGAATTCTAAGTAATAAGTATTAAAACATTGAAGAAAAGCATCCAAAGATAGGACCCAAGAATTCAATTCACCATAGTTTAACACTTAAAGGAAGTCAGAGCATGTTTCTCTATGAATTCTAAGTAATAAGCATTAAGACTATGGAAGTAAAACATATCAAAGATAAAAGATAAAGCTCATTGAAGTACACTGAGAATCTCAGCTTCAGAAAAGTCCAATTGCTTTTGTATATATCAGTCCCTGCACAACGTTTACAAAAGTAGTCTTTTTCTATAACATTTTCCAATCCTCTCTCATTTCATCTCTTGCTTCATATATAGTTTTTACAAAAAGGATTCCATGATCCTTCATCAAGAGAATTCTAATTTCTATGATTGACACATATTATAACCATAAAACAGACTGTTAAATACAAGTGACAGCTAACTGACTGTCTTAGAGTCCTAATACAATTAGGAGTACAACTCCTTATTATGATAACAACAACCTAATATAGGAATTAAATTCAATTCTTGATAGATTCTCCTCCTTAACTTCGACCTTGGTGATGCCCATAACTCTCCAGCTGACCTTTAATAACTTATCCTTCATCTGTCCTGAAAACTAGGAGACTATCCCTTGCTCTGTTCTGGCCGAAAAATAGGTGTTGGGACAAAGCTCTTATCTCCTCATAAAAAATGTATTTTTCAAAAATAAAGGAGGCTTTTGTAGACCACTCGGTGCTGAATAGAAACCTCTCTTGGTTTTTTGCAATACCTTTCCTACTGCCCATAAACTGTCTTTGTATATCACGTGTAAACTGGAAAATTCTAATTTGTGAAAAACTGCTCCTGCAGCAATTTCGTAGCGCAAGTTGAGTCATCAACTTCTCCCAGCTAATAATGAATTTGAAGAAACTGAAAGAGGTTTTTGTACTTCAATATGTTAAGAATAAAAAAACTCTTTCATTTTTCCAAAATATGCTCTCAGTTTCTCAAAAAACCTCCTGGAAGTTGACTACTTAAAACAGTTTTTTCTGCTAAAAAATGTTGCTTCAGTGATTTCATAGTGCAAAACAGGCTTTTTACACTAGCTGTGCTATGAAAACGTGGATTCATAGCTAATTTCAAAATTTCTTCAAAATGACTTGAGATATGACTTCTAAACACAAGGTAGGACTTCTAAGACATGGAATAAGGTTGTCAAACTTTGCTTGGAAATGAAATATGACCTTAAAGACTTCTAACCCTATGACCTAACCCTTTAAGCATGAAATGACCTAGAGACCCTTTAACACCATGACTAGAAGAGGGGTTTGGAAATGAGAATGACACTACTGAGACTCTAATCCTATCACTTATCCCTTTAAGCATGTGATGACTCAAAGCTTATTATAATACCATGACTAGAAATAAGGCAAACTTTCCAAAGTTTTGAAATGAAAATTAGGGTGATAACACTTAGTTTGCTTGAGGGACATTTGTTTATATGGTTGTAGCCGTAGGAATACCCAGTCACCTACATCAAAACTTCTTTCGCTACGATGTTGATCTGCTTGTTGTTTCATTCTATTTTGTGCCAACAAAAAGGTTATCCTTTAAGAGTTGGAGAACTTGTTATTGATGCTCGATGTGATGTCCCACTGCTTGAACCTTAGAATTTTCTCTTAAATATGATGTGATGGATGGTGGCTAATATCCATAAAGTGCTATAAATGGGATCATTTTTGTTGCAGTATGGAAGGAAGTGTTATACCACCATTCAGCCAGAGGCAACCATTTGACCCATTGTGTCTGTTTATCATATACAAAGCAACGAAGATATCCTTCCAAACCTTTGTTTACTATCTCAGTTTGCCCATCAGATTGAGGATGATAAGATGAGCTATGAGCTAACTGAGTACCAAGACAAGAAAATAATTTTATCCAAAAATTTCCAGTAAAAATGGGATCTCTGTCACTTACAATAATCTTTGGGTTTCCATGTAGCTTTTGAATTGTTTCCATAAATGCAGTAGAAACTGTACTAGTTTTAAATGGATATGATAATGCACAAAAGTGTGCATACTTGGTAAGTCTGTCAACTACCACCATGATGACACTCTTTCCTCAGACTTGGGTAAACTTGTGATAAAAGCCATTGAAACCTCCTCCCAACGTTGGCTTGGAATGGATAAAGGATGTAATAGACCTGGTGTCTTAATTGTTTCAGCTTTATTTTGTTGGCAAACCAAACATTCCGCCACAAACTTTTGAATATCTGATTTAAGGCCATCCAAAAAAAATTCCTTCTTAACCCTGTGGTAAGTTTTTAAAAATCATAAGTGCCCTCCTAAGGGAGAAGTGTGCAATTCTAGAAGAATCTTTTATTTGAGTTGGGAATTCTTACAGAGGTATAAGCGATCTTTGTACCATAACAAATCATTTTTCCAGCTAAATGGATCAGATGTACTGGAATCTTGTTGTAACTTTAGAATAAGTGCCCACACTTCTTCGTCATTCTTCCATTCCCCCCTTGCTTCGTTTATCCAATCTGGTTGGATAATAGAAATGGCGCACAACAATGCTTCCACATCCTCATCCTTTCTTGAGAGTGCATTTGCCACAACATTTTGTTTCCCTTTTTTGTAGATGATTTCAAAG
>APFE031296041.1:98027-108206 GCA_000404065.3 Pinus taeda | reverse complement strand
CTCCTCTGCTTGCTTGACTCTCAAAGTTCTTCAAGTCATGTAGGCTTAAAAGAGGAGCCTCCTCTAATTGGACCCAATCTACTGCATTTGTAGTTTGCAAATCTATCTCTTCAAGGTCTATTGGATAATGATCCAAACCTATCATTATCATGAGACATTGAAATGTGAATTTAAGTTTGACTTTGAAATTTAAAGTTTAAACTTTAAATCCCAAATCAGATTATGAAACCTTCAAATTCAAGATCTCACCTAGTATTTTCTTGTTGCAAAGTTGTAGATTGTAATGGAAAAATACAAGGTCATTTAAGCGCTTTTGTGTGAATCGGTTGCGCTTCTTAGAATGTATTTTCTCAAACATGATCTAGTTACACTCACAACCTGAAGCACTACATGCTTGGTTTAAGATTCAAATGGAAAATCTCTTCAAATCTGGTGTATCAGTACAAAAGGTTTGCCACCAAATACCTAGCAAGTGGCAAGGGTTCGTGAATAGATGTACTAAATACTAAATAGTAAAAACTTAAAAAGACAACAAAATTTAATAAAACATTTAACATACAAAATAAAGTTTAAACAAATTTAATGAACTGATAAAGCCTTCAAGCCTCAAAGGGTACCTAGCAACACCTTAGACCTTTCTCGTACAACACTGGTATAGGAAAATAATTTAGGTGGTGCTTTATAATCCTATAGTTGGGAAAATACACGAGTTTGAAATTTTGGATCAGGGAAGCACCTTTCCATGCATGTCATAAGTCCTCTGTGAACCTCCCCATCCTCATTAAATTTGCTCTTATCATAAAAGACTATGGGTTTAAGAAGCACCTAGCAGCATGTAAGGGGGAATTAAATTTCCTATCCCAATGTGCATCAATAAGGTCCCAAAGAGGCATATACTTTTCCTCCTCATCCCTATATCTTATTTTGATGGCCTCCTTTGTGAGGTCCATTGCCTCATAAATGTAACCCATAGCGGGTTTGTCACCATCAACCATTTTGAAAGTTCAAGCTTTCAAATTTAAATTAATATGAAACATTGAAAATAAAAAGAAGCTTGAAATGAAATTTAAAACATGAAAAAGTTAAAAGACTTGAAGTACCTGAGAACTCTAACAAGGGACTCCATCATAATAATAATCTCTTCGGCATCTTTCCAGAAACTGTAATTAAACACAAGTGTAACAACTTCAATGCCTTCAAGGGTCTTGGAATGTTTAGATGCCATCCGCTCAGGTCCCAAGGACATCCTCTTCAGATTTATCTTTTACTCAACCACAAATTGCAAAGATATGAAATTTGTTGCAAATCTAGTCACTTCAGGTCGAATAATTTATTTACCTTCAATGTATTTTCTCATGGTGTTTAGGACAATAATGTGGTTGTATAGGTATTTGGTTATGGATTTTTCCTTCTCCACAACCGCATGTATCCAATGAAGCTTACCAATGTCCTCAAGCATTAAATCTATACAATGGGGAGCACAATAGGTCCAAAAAATAGTGGGGTGCCTAATCTCAAAAAGTCTACCAACAGCCATATATTTAGCTGCATTGTCGGTGACAATTTGTACAACATGTTCCTGTCCCACTTCTTGAATGACTTCCTCCATCATTTCACAAATAAGTTGTGCAGTTTTAATCTTGTCTGATGCATCCAATGATTTGAGAAACATTATACGTACTGGACAAGATACAAGGAGATTTATTAAAGTTCTATGCCTCTGATATGTCCATCCATCACTCATGATCATGCACCCATTTCTAGCGATGATGAACGAAACTAAGATAGCACAAGCATGGCATCTTCAACACTTTATAATAGAAAATTTGTCTTAATTCTCTCTAATGAAGGAGCTTTTAACCCTGGACGTGCAGCAACAACTGCATCAATCCTATCTTGCCAATAAGGACTTATGGCATAGTGGAAAGGTATGTCAGAATAGTACCAAAAGTTAGCAATGGCCTTCCTTGCCTGACTATGGATATTTTTTTTCCAACCAGTGGTATCCGAGGTGGGTTGGCAACCGAGTTTTGTGTCGGGAGAAAAAAAGGTGTTTATGTTTCCACCTCCAATGTCGAATGTGGGAGGATTCATTTGGCCTTGATTTTGACTTGGACTTGGAGGCATGTGTGGGAAACTTTGGAACTGCATTGAGGATTCCACAGAGGGAGATGACAATTGGGTAGCGGAAAAAAAATTGTCAACTCCAAGAGTTCCTATTTCTATTTTTTTCTTTTCTTTCCTTGCATTATGTTGACTCAACATATCAATGGCCAAGGTTGCTTTGTGTTTGACATTTTTGTCAACGTTTTTGCAGACATCTATATCATGGCTGAGTATTTGTGCAAGGTGGTACTTGAATCTATAAATGCCTCCAAAACATTTCGCTTTGCAAAATTTACAAAGGAGCTTAGGGTCTCCAAGAATCTTGTCACAATAATCCCAAGCAAAGTCCTTCTCCCTCGACATTATTGTAATTTTGGACTTGTGTTTAAATTGCGGCTTATATTTAGATTTGGAGTTATGCATTCTATTAATTTGGGTCTTGTAAAATAAAATTAAAAATTAAAATAAAAAATTCCATATATAACTTCGCAAAAAAGAGGGTTGGTTTTAAAGGATATGAGGTTTTGTTAAGGATCAAAGAGGAGTTTGTCCAGCAACACAAGCACATTTCTACCTAATATATCATTATTACCTTGAAACACAATTAGGTATATATGAGGAAATGCTACCTAAAGGAAATATTATCAACATATATTGCATTGTAATCTTGAATTTGCAAAGGTTGTTTAGCATAAGACAACTGAACCAATACATCAATAACAGATTTTGGAAGAACAAAAATACCCAAAGTTGTGAATGCATGGTTAAAACCTTTGAAGTTGCCAGGACATCGGCCAAGGAAGGAATGCTTGATGACTTGGTCGAAGGTTGGTATGAAACCATTTCTTAGTGCATTTTTAAAATTTATTTAAGCCCAATTTGTAGGGTTAAAAAGTCATAACCAAAGGAATACGCTGAACATTCAATTGTTGAACAGTGAAACTTGAAACTTTCCATTGAAAACAACATTGAAACTTCAATATAGTAATATACCTATTATTTAAGCCAAGTTCCAATGTACCTCGATTCTTGAATAGTGAAGCGGCTAAGCCTAAAGGTAACACACGTTGAAGGTGACGCACGATTTCTCGAAGTTTGATATGGAGTATAAATAGAGCACACATTGGCGACTGCTCGATATGGAGTATGGACTTAGGATCACCTTGGCAATTCCCCGATATTGAGTTTAGACTATGTAATAGTGAGTAGTGATTGATTATTGAAGCTCTCGACATAAGAGTTTTGGCCCTGAGAAATGAGAAATAAATTTTGGAACAACTGATGCTTATTTTTTAGCAATGTGGCATACCTAAACTTGAAAAACTCATGCTCATTAAGTCAAGGTTGAAAATCAAATAAATTGGAATCAATCAAAAGAATCTACTTTAATCGGCAAGTCTCAAGTCAAACTTGCATTGACCATGAGTTAAACTTAGTCAACGTGAGTTAGACTCACAAATATTTAGATCGGATCATTTGGAGAGTGAGCAGATTCCAACTCATGATTAATCGCGATTGATCAGTGAGTCCTGTTTCATTGCTTGTAACTGAAATATGAATTGAAAATAGGAGATCTTACATTTGGAACTAAGTGTGAATTTTCTAAACTAAAATTGGCCCATCGGCATCGTTTCTACTTGTGGCTGGGCGCATCAATGGAAGAGATTCATTTTAAATCAGGTTCATGGAGAAAATATTTTATGGAAGATGTTTCTTTTAAGTTGAGGAAGATAGTAATATTTTTTTATTAAATTTGAATAACAATAGTATCTACTCTGTATCTCCCATATCTCATTATTTTTATCTCCTGTAACAATGGAGTTATCCTTTTCCATTTCAAATATGTTAGGATTCTATTGAGAGTTTTTTAGAGATAATTATTAACTAGCCCTCTACTTTTCCCTTTTCCTTAACATACACTTCATCTCTTATTACATTTCTAATCAAGAGATTTACATCAAATACTAGATATTCAAAGGGCCAAGGACTTTTCATAAATGCTTTCTTGTCCAATAGAAGAATAAATGGTCAACATGTTAGCTTGACTCCAATTTCTTGGGAATTAATAATTGTTTTGAAAAATGACTACTCTTGTTTGAATCTAGAACTATGTTTAAGCTTTGAAAATGGATTTTCCTCCAAATTGAACTTGGAAAGGTCCTTATTAAATGCTTCTCTATATCTCCTCCACTAGAATGAATGGCTTGTATGTTGAAAAGTATAGCATATCTCCCTTCTGAAAAGCATGATCATCCCATTGTCACTAAGAGCTCCTCCTTTTCCCCAAATTGGACACAAAAAACATTGAGTTCTTAATTATGATCCAACTTGAGAAATTTTTATTGACAATATAGCTCAAGAGCTATTAAATTTAAAGTGTGCTAATATGATTTGCCATTCATTCATTGAATAAGTATATTGTTTTTGAATTTGTCATTTGTACTTGTATTATGTGGTACTAACCTTGTTTCACTTGAAAGGGTTTTTATTCTTGGACTATGAAAATGCTAGTAAGATTTAGGCCTTTTGTAGTATTTGTACCCCATGATCATTTTGGCAAGATGTATGTCCTATGTGGAAAGAAATAAGCATTTAGTTATTACCTCCTAAACTAAAGCACTGTTTCTTTTATTAGGTGCCAGGTAAAGTCCTCTACAAATTGAGGATGCATGAGACGTAATATCCTATCCATCCCCCTAGACTATAGTCCTCCATAAAGGGGAAAAACCCCCAAAATACCCATTCTTGGGCAATTTTTAGGGAAACTCGGCTTAAAAAACCCAAATTTGGTGTTTGAAGTAAGGTTTACTCAATCATTTAAGAATATGAAACCCCTCTGCAAAATCTATAAATAAAGAAGGATTGAATTCATTTTGGATCACCAAGTGTGGATTAATTCATTTGTTCTTGAGCATTAGGTCTGATAGTTTTTGACCCCTTCTATCTCTTGTCAATTTCGGTGGTGAAATATTCCACCCTAGTTGACATTCCCTTATTATCTCGTTGTTTGAGCACAAGGGTCTCTGGCTGGTCAGCGAATTCTGTTGGATATTGGTCTCTTGTCCTTTTCTGGGCACAAGATTTTTGTTATAGGTGAATGAATTTGGAGGATAGTGCATGATATCTTAGTTTTGTTTGGCATAGACCTCTCTTGAAGGAAGCAACAAAGTTTTTGAGTCCTTAATATCTTGTTCTAGGCAAAGCACTTACCTTAGGCAGTGGATTTGTTTCTGGCACCTAGAGTAGCGAAAATCTTTACTTTATTTAGTTTTTACATGCACAGTTAAAAGGAGCACTTCCCTAGTTATTAATTCTTAGCCTTAGCTAAGGAAGCATGTTTTCATATCTCATATCATATTCACTAGAGGCAAACTTTAATTGTCTTATCTATCCATGCAAGTAAGGTGCATTAGGATTAGGAGTTAAGAAAGTTGAGACATTGTTGTACATGATTCCAGATTCACTGTACCTTATAGACTAAAGGAAGAGTGAATAGTAGCGTTTGAAATTTTTAGTTATTCTTATTTCAAAGAGTAATAAATAGTGATGTGATTTGAGTTTCAAATTTGTGTACTTACTGTTACTTTCTTCAATGGCATGTGCTTCCATGTTCAGAACAAGGGATTTTTTTGCAATATCTAGCCTCCAAAGCTTATTGAATGCAAACTAAATATCAAATCATGCCCTCGTACTCCAAATCATCTAAGAAATCACCCTAGAGAAGTTACAAAGTAGACCAATGAGCTTTGTCAAGCCAAATCCAACCCCATGTCACTATACAAGTGTTGACATCACTACTACAAAAATTATTCTGAAGTGTTGCATCCTACACTGGTTCCTACATTACCACATTTAAGATTTTTCAAAGGGATCGGTCCCTTTAATCCATAACAATTTGTACAGTTTCACAATTTGGCCATGTTCCTATCAATTTATATTTTGTATTGAAAAGTCAGTCTTATTTTACATTTTTATTAAATTTAGGAACAATTATAGGTCAGCTCCAACAAAATGTCAACAAATTTGTGGGTTAGGTTTGAATTTCTCCAAATACTATCAAACATGTATAATCACACATTTTCCTTTTTAGATCTTGATTGGTTGAACAAAAAGGTTCACTACCTGTGTAATTTTGTCCCATACCTCCACATCAACACTCATAGATAACAATATTCTTAATTCTTCATCTGTGTGCATAGTAAGGTCCCTTTTGGTTGCTATTTTTGATGGAGAAACCTTTGATAGTACACCTTTTACCATAGAGATGTTGTTGTTGGATATAAATCTCCAGAGGAGTCTTACACCAGACATATAAATGGCTATTGTATATCACAATAATAAGCATTAAATCCATTGTATGGCAGACCCTAAACTATGTGCATTAAATCCATTACTTTTACTTTCATGGCAGATTTTGTTCTGCATAGTAGTTGTGTTGTCGCACTTGAGTGTGTTCGCATAAAAAATTCTAAGGCCAAACTGAGATTCTCATGTGTCATCGAAATTCAACATATGCCTTGTTCACCTAAGAACTACTTGTAACTCATCTTAGGGTACTCATGTGCAATCTCACTCATCCCACTTAATAAGTTACCAAGACAAGGCTCATCACATCCAACCTTGGTCTAAAACAATTAAGCAACACAATTTACATCTTGACATGCCATAGCACCTGGCATGTCTTAGAATGCCTTGGCACTATGTGGCATGTGTTAAAATCCCCTACATTCCTTGGCATGCTTTGACACTCCCTAGCATACCGTGGCACTTCCTGACATGCCTTGGTAGTTTAGCATACCTTGGCATTGTCGAGCATATAACCTTGTCACTCCCTCCTTATCACACCTAGAACTCATTAAAACTCCATGTCACACACTCTTATTCATTAATTTCCATGCATTTTGAACTAGCTCTTCCTTATGTTTCCTTGAAACCCCCTAACACTCTCTAGCTCACCCTAGCACCTAACGCATCTTGTCCTACCACCTTAACACTCTAGCATTGCTTGGAACTACATAGTATACCTTGTCACTCTCTCCTTAGCACACCTAGACATCGCTGACACTCTTGGTCACAAACTCTTATTCATTCATTTCCATCCATTTTTACCTAGTTGTCCCTTGTGTTTCCCTAGCACTCCTTATCACTCCTTGACACGTGTTGTTACACCATAGCACCTATGACATCTTGGCATGTCTCCCTAGCCTCTAGCATGCCTTAACACTACCAAGCATACCTTGTCAATTTGTCCTTAACACACCTAGAACTCACTGAAACTTCTAATGACAAACTCTTATTTGTTCATTTCCATTCATTTTGACATAGTTCTCCCTTGTGTTTCCTTGGCACTCCTAGTTAACACTTTCTTACACGCATTGGCACATCTTGACCACATGTCACATTAGAACTCTAGCATTTCTTAGCAATGCCAAGCATGCCTTGTAACTCCTCCTTAACACACTTGGAACTCACTAACACTCCATGCCACACACTCTTATTCCTTCATTTCCATGCATTATGACCTAGTGCTCCCTTATGTTTCCCTAACACTCCCTAACACTCCTTGGCCCACATTGGCACACCATGGCACTTGTCACATCTTAGTATGATTTCCTAGCTCTCTATCATCTATTGGCACTGCTTATCATATGTTGCCACTCCCTCCTTAGCACACCTATAACTTGTTAACACTACCTATCACACACGCACATTAATTCATTTATATGTAATTGAAATGAGTCCTCCCTTGTGTTTCCTTGGCAAATTGGCAATCCCTAGCATGTGTTGGTGCCACATCCTAGAACCTAGCACACATTGGCATGCCTTAGAACTTGGCATGTCTTGACATGCCTAACATTCCTTGGAACTTTATAACATGTGTTAGCACTTCTTGAAATTCCTTGCACACCTTGGCACTCCCTAGTTCTCATGCCCTCATAGATAACCTTACTTTTTTTGTGACTTGGGAACCCAACCAAGTCATTGAAAAAATAGTGTTGTGTCTAGACCAAAGTCTCCCTTTGTCTCAAACTTCCTTTTCCATCCTCTTATCACAATCACAGGCTTTACTCCTACAAGTCCTAATATGAAATTCTCCTAACACACTTCGTCCATGGGACACCTAGAATTCACTTACACTCCCTGGCATAGTCTCTTATTCATTCATTTCCATGCACTTTGACCTAGTTCTCCCTTATGATTCCCTGACACTCCCAAACACTCCTTGATATGCATTGACACTATCTGGCATATGTCAGCACACCTTTTCATTCCTTGGCATGCCATGGCACTCCTTAATTATCATTCCCTCATTACTACCCTTATTTTATTTTAGACTTAGGAACCCAACCAAGTCCTGCCTCAACTACAACAACTTTACCAAGTTACATTTACTACAACTAGACTATGCCTTGTTCCCCTAATGGACTATAAATAATTTTAGGATTCTTATGTCCAATATTAACTCATCCCACTTAACAAGTTACCAAGTAAAGGCTCACATCCAACAATGCCCATAAAAAAACTAAGAAACATAGTTTACATATTCACATGCCATAACATCTGGCACGTATAACAATCCATTGGCACTAGATGGCAGACATTATCATCACCAGTATTCCTTGGCATGATTTTTGACTCCCTAACAGACCTTACCACTCCCTAACATGCCATGACACTCTAGTATGCCTTGGCACTGCCTAGCATATACCCTTGTCACTCCCTCCTTAACACAGTTGGAACTTGCTGACACTCCCTATCACACACTCTTATCTATTCATTTCCATGAAATTTGAACTAGTTCTCCCTTGTGTTCTCATGGCACTCCCTGACACACATTGGCACACCCTAGGACTTGGCACATCTTGGCATGTCGCCCTAGCACTCTAACATTCCTTGGAACTGCCTAGCATAACTTTTCACTCCCTCCTTAGCACACCCAGAATTCGCTGACAATCCCTGTCATGCATTCTTATTCATTCATTTCCATGCATTTGAAACTAGTGCTCCCTTGTTTTTCCCTGACACTCCATAACTTGCCCCAGCATGCATTGGCACACCTTAGCACCTAGCACATCTTGTCATGTTTCCCTGGCCTCTAGAATGCCTTAGCACAGCCTACCATACGTTTTCACTCACTCCTTAGCACACCCTGAAATCACTGACACTTCCTGTCACAAAATCTTAATCGTTCATTTGCATGCATTATTTTCACCTAGTTCTCCCTTGTGTTTCCCTAACGCTCCCTAACACTTCCTAGCACTATTTGGCGCACCTTGGCACCTAGTACATATTGGCTGCATGTCGCTTTGGCATGCTAGAATGACTTAGCGCTTCTTAACAGACCATGTCACTCCCCTCTTACCAAACCTGGAACTCATTGACACTCCCTATCACACACTCTTATTCATTCATTTCCATGAATTTTGACCTAGTTCTCCCTGATGTTTCCCTAACACTCACTAACACTCACCACACATTGGCACACCTAACTACAATGAGTTTCACTAATAGGAAATCCAAAAACCCTTCTAGAGTCTAACTAGTTACTTATTCTTCACTAAGATATTAGGGTTAAGTTTATTATATAGTGTTCAGTGTGAAAATATTACTAGGTGTTTTTATCGCATAGAATAATTATAATCTTCCCCATGTATAGAAGGATAACTAAGAAGTGTTTCCCATAATCATGCAAGTGGAACTTCAGCATGTACATTAGGGTAACCAAAAACTATTTATCATATTTACACAATGCAAGGTGATAGGAAAATATTTACATTATATATGTGAATGTACTAATATTAGTACCATTAGCATCATATCTACATATTTACCACAAGACGAGGGTCATTACAACCCCTTAAAAATAGCCATAAGGCCTTCCTCTTTTGCAGCTCCTCGAACACAAGGGTTTAATTGAAAAACACATAGTTCCTTTAAATATTTGTAGGTTGAGGCAACCACTTCAAGCCCTTGAACTTAAAGATAATCAAATATTTGTAATTTGTTACAATAATAAGTCCATTATGCACACTCCTCATCTTAGAGTTGGGTAGAGAGGGAGAATACTTGATT
>APFE031296041.1:63733-83431 GCA_000404065.3 Pinus taeda | reverse complement strand
CCCCAAAAATGGTGAATCATCCCCCATGGTTGACATCATCATCTTGAATCCTATTGGTTCTTATAAATTTTATTTTGGTTGTACATTTTTCTTAGGAGGCCCATTTTAGATCTCAACAGTTCTCTAATGATTCTTTCCACGACTATCCCACGCACGGGGAGGGGGTATGTAGGGGGTGGTAGCACCCCTGCACGGGGTCTCGAGCAATGTCCCGAGAATTTTTTTTTGGACCCTATATTAGGTGGGCGGACCTACCTATGGTTTTGTGAATGGATTTCACACATGGTTTTGGTCATGATAGTTTACTGTCTAGGGAACTATGGTTATGTTCTAATCTAGGGTTAATGGATTGGAGTTTATGGATACTTCGACATGTATATATATGTATTGTAACATTTAAAGGAACATAATGAAAGATCAATCCGGTATTCCCGGTTTTAGGATCCAGGGGAAAATCTCTATGTATATCTATTTTATGTTTTATGCTCTCGCCATTATTTATTTTCTGTTTTTAGAATTCGTATACAGGTGATTTATGTAGAGGATTAAAACCTACATTTGGAAACATAGATGTTTTGGCTTCAAGGGGATCCCTTCGCTATTGAGGGTTTTTTGTTCGGGCCTTTGGTAGACCCTATTCATTGGGAGATCCGCGGGATTGATTCTTGTGCTGAAAGAAGATGGCAAGAAGTGGAAAGATAGAGATCGATAAATTTAATGGTCAGAGTTTTCAGTTGTCGAAACTCAATATGGAGGATTTTCTGGTGGATAAAGATCAGTGGATTGCGGTAGATCTGGGTACTAAAACAACAACAATGTCAATTGAAGACTGGGTGAAGTTGGATCGGAAGGCAAAAATCACAATATGATTGTATGTCTCAGATTCAATATTGCTGAATGAATCAGGGGAAGGTTCAATGAAGGCTTTGTGGGGCAAGTTAGGGACTTTGTACCAATCTAAGTCTTTGGTGAATAAGTTGTTCCTACAGAAAAAGTTGTATAACTTGAGGATGAAAGATGTAGACTCGGTGACAGAGCATCTGAATGTGTTTAATACTATGGTAAGTCAGTTATTATCCGTTGATATTAAAATTTTAGATGAAGATAAGTGCATCAGTTTGTTTTGTTCTCTACCATATTCGTGGGATAGTCTACTTGTTGCAATAGGTAGCAATGCAACTTCCTTATAGTTTGATGAAATAGTCTCATCCTTGCTGTCAGAAGAGAAGAGACGAAAAAATATGGAGGGCCAGAATGGTGATGCCTTTTCTATACGAGGATGGTCACAGAACAGAAACAGAAATAAGTCCTCGAGTGGGAGATCTAAATCTCCAGGAAAACCTATAAAGGTGTGTTGGAAATGCAGAAAGGAAGGGCAATACGAAAGGGATTATAAATCTAAAGCTCCTGAGAAAGGAAAGGGATTTGATGATGCTCCTTATGTAGAGGTGAAAACCACCTCAGATGAAGGTGGGGATGTGTACGTGGCTTCTTATTCAAGTATACATGTAGATCATCAGGCATGGTTGATTGACTCAAGTGGATCCTTTCACTTCACTCCCCATAGAGAGTGGTTTTGTGAGTACGAGAAATATGATGGTGGTGATGTCTTCTTAGGGGATGAAAGGAAGGCTAGAATCATTGGTCGTGGATAATTCAATTTGAATTTGCAAGGTGGAAGGATTAGAACACTTCCAAGTGTTTTGAATATTCCTACATTGGCCGGAAATCTGATTTTTGTAAGAAAGTTGGATGATGTAGGTGTAAAAACAATGTTCGAGAAAGATACTTGCAAGATGGTTTGGGGAGAACTAGTATTGATGTGGGGAGTTCGGATTGGAACTTTGTACAAGCTTCAAGGTAGCACTGTTATTGATGGGTGCAACAATTATGTGGTTCCTGAAAGTGGAGCAGAAAATCTAGTGGTCTTTGGAGAAAAGACCATACTATGGCCTCAAAGGCTTGGACATATTGGAGAGAAGGGCCTTCAAATACTTCATGGTAAAGGTATGATAGAAGGTATGTCTAATATCTCTCTTTATTTTGATTTCTATGAAAATTGTGTATATGGGAAACAAAATCGGGTGAGTTTCCGCTTTGGTGATGAGAGGGCGAAGCAAATATTAGATCTTGTGCACAATGATGTGTTTGGACCTATGAAGGTTCTATCACTGGGTAAGTTTGTGTAGTATGTATCATTTATACATGACTTCTCAAGGAATACATGGATATATTTCCTCAAGAAGAAATTTGAAGTCTTTGACATGTTTGAAGAATTTAAGGCTCTAGTGGAAAACTAGACAGAGAAGAAGATAAAGGTGTTGAGGATAGATAATGGTGGAGAGCTTTGCAAGAAGGAATTTGAAGAGTTGTGTAAGAAGTGTGGTATAGAACAACAGAAGACTACTCCATACAGAACTGAGAAATGGAGTTGCAGAAAGAATGAACAAGATGTTGATGGAAAGGGAAACAAGCATGCTCAGTAGTGCCAGGTTAGGACAAGAATTTTGGGTAGAGGCAGTGGAGAGTACATGTTACCTGGTCAATAGATCACCTTCATCATCGTTGGAGGATAAGACTACACATGAGGTATGGACTCGTAAGAAACCTTCTCTTTCACACCTGAGGGTTTTTGGATGTGATGCATACGTACATGTTCCAAAGGAGAAAAGAACAAAGTTGGATAGTAAATCTGAGAAGTGCATCTTTATTGGATATAAGGACGATTTAAAAGGTTATAAGCTTTGGAACCTAGAAACAAGGAAGGTTGTGTACAACCGAGATGTGGTGTTTAAAGAGGTGAAAGATGTTATTAAACATGAAGTCCTACCAAAGGAACCTGAGAAGATAGAGTTCGAGCTCAAGGAGGAATAATCAGACTCTACAACAGAAGAGGAGTTAGAAGATGAAGAGACACAAAATCTGGCTGTGAGAAGATCAATTCGAGAAAGACAATAGCCAGAAAGGTATAGTCCATCTTCTTTCTCTTAAAATTTTTCTTTATCTATTACTGATGATGATCCCAGAACTGTGAAGGAAGTAGTAGATTCATAGGATGGCAAACTCTAGAAAGAGGCCATGGTTGATGAAATGGCATCTTTCCACAAAAATGAGGCTTGGGATCTGGTGGAGTTACCAGCTGGAAGGAAACCCATTGACAGAAAATGGGCGTTTAAGAAGAAGATGAATGCAGAAGGAAAGATGGAGAAATACAAAGCTCGGTTGGTAGAAAAAGGTTATTTCCAGGTGTCGGGAATTGATTTTGGTGATATTTTTTCGCTTATTGCCAAGGTAGCTTCTATTAGATTAATTTTATCTGTTGCTATTGCTTTTGATTTTGAGGTAGAACAGATGGATGTGAAGACAACATTTCTTCATGAGGATCTAGAAGAAGAGATCTACATGAAGCAGCCTGAAGGCTTTGCGGTGAAGGGTAAGAAATAACTAGTATGCAAGTTAAAAAAGTGTCTATATGGGTTAAAACAATCACCAAGGATGTGGTATCAGAAATTTGATACATTTATACGGGGACTTTGCTTCACCAGAAGTGAAGTAGATCACTGTGTATATTTTAAATTAATTGGTGACTGTGTTATTTATCTAGTCTTGTATGTGGATGATATGTTGCTGGTTGGAAATGACAAAGAAATTTTCCAGTATTTGAAAAGCCAATTGTCCTCCAAATTCGACATGAAAGATATTGGTGCTACAAACTATATTTTTGGCATGGAAATTAAATGAGGCCAGGAAAAGAGGAAGCTCTGGTTAAACCAGAGGAAGTATGGTGAGAAAATACTGCAGAGGTTTAATATGCAGGATAGTAAACCGGTGAAGGTTCCTATTCCTATAGGTATAAAATTATTCATTGAATAGTGTCCCAAGACATAAGAAGAGGAAGATGACATGACCCGTGTTCCATATGCAAGTGCAGTCGGTAGCCTGATGTATGTAATGGTCCGTACTAGACCAGAAATTGCACATGCCGTGGGAGTATTGAGCAGGTTTATGTCAAAACCAAGGAAGGAGCATTGGACAACAATGAAGTGGGTTTTGAGGTATTTGTGTGGCACTAGTGATTATGGTTTGTGCTACCAAGGAATACTAGTATTGGACAGATTTTGGGACATCATGGGCTTTGTTGATGCAGCCTAGGCTGGAGATCTGGATCAGAGAAGACCTACAAGTGGGTACGTGTCTAACCTATTTTGTGGTGAAGTCAGTTGGATGAGTAAGAGACACTCTGTAGTGGTACTTTCAACTATAGAGGAAGAATACATTGAAGCCACTTATGCAAGTAAGGAAGTAGTTTGTTTTTAGAGATTGTGTTCAAGTATGGGGTTAGTTCAACGATCTATATGGATAGACTGCGACAAGAAAAGTGCAATTTTCTTGGCAAAGAACCCTGCGTATCATTCAAAGACAAATTGCATTGATGTTTAGTATTACTTTTTGAGGGATGTGATTGAGGACAAAAAGGTGTTGCTAGTAAAGGTGGACACTTTGAAGAATACCGCAGATGCATTGACAAAGTTTGTGAGCACTGAGAAGTTCTCTTAGTGTTGAGAAACAATGGGAATTGTTGGGATGGATAAATGAATAATCTCTCATGTGGAAATAAAACAACAAGTGGGAGAATGTTGGATTATGTTATATTCTTTCCACGACTACGCCATGCATGCGGGGGCTCTAGCCCCCATTGTACATTGCATCGGGCGTTGTCGAGGGGTCACAGGGGGGTATGCAGGGGAGCGATAGCCCCCTTGCACAAGGTCTCAGGCAGCACCCCAGGAAAAATATTTTTGACTCTATATTAGGTGGGTGGATCTAGTTATGGTTTTGTGCATTGATTTCGCACATGGTTTTAGGCATGATAGTTTACTGTCCATGTTATTTTGTAGATTTGTTCAAGGGAACTATGGTTATGTTCTAATCCAAGGTTAATGGATTCTTCGACATGTATATATATGTATTGTAACATTGAAAGGAACATAATGAAAAATCAATCTAGTAGTCCATGTTTTGAGATTCACGGGAAAATATCTAGGTATATCTGTTTTATTTTTTATGCTCTTGCCATTGCTTATTTTCTATTTTTAGAATTCGTATGCAGGTAATTTTTTTATAGGGTTAAAACCTACATTACCAACAACTATAGAGAACATCATGGCCAGTCCCCTAACCTCACTCAATTGAAAATGTTGACACCTCAACAAATGGATGAAATAGGAGTAAAGGGATGATGTTTTAATTATAGCATAAATTATAGTAAGGGGCATAAATGTGGCGAGAAGAAAATATTTTACATAGAATGTGGAGTGGAAGAAGATCATGAATTTGAACCGTGACAAGATCTAGATCTAGAAGAGACTTCTCCAACAATATCTTCCATTGCATTTTGCAGCATCAATACTTCATAAACATTGAAGATATAAGGTTATGTAAAAAATAAAAAGGTAACATTGTTGACTGATTCTAGTAGCACCCATAACTTGGTCAATTACAAATTGATAAAACTTCTTAATTGATTTATATGTCCAATGCCACAATTTCAAGGAATGATTTCAAATGGTGTTACCGTAAGTTATTTAAAGAAGTGCCATAATGTTATGATGAATATAGGGGGATTATTTATTGGATAGTCCCATGATTTCAATCTAAATGGGTGGTTTTGATGTTGTATTAGGGATCTAATGGTTACAATCATTTGGGAATAATTGCCCTTAATTTTCAAGATCTTTTCATGATATTTTCTTTATAAGGAAAGAAAATTGAGCTTAGAGCTATCAAAGGAATAGTTTCTAAGTGATAGCATGGAAAAAATAGTGAATAAGGGACAACATAATATAGTTTTACAATTGTACTCATTAGATGTTCAAACATCCCTATCCTTTACTCCAATGGATCTCCAAAAATTTATCAACAATCATTCTAAGGTATTTGGGGAGATGTCTGATATTATTCCACCTACATAACATCATGACTATGTTATTCATTTACAATTGGAAGTGTACGACCTAACATTAGGTCCTATAGGTATCCATATGCATAACAAATTGAGATTGATCATCTAATTCAAGAAATGTTAGAGTTCATAATCATTCAACCTACCCAAAGTGCCTTCTCTTCATTATTCATGATGGTTACAAAAAAGATGCTTCATGGTGTATGTGTTTAGATTATAGACATCTCAACAAGATGGCCATCAAATATAAGTTCCTATTCCTATCATTGATGAATTATTATATGAATTTCATGGAATATTTTCCTTGAAAAAGTTGGATCACTATTTAGGATATCATCAAATCAAATTGAGGAAATAGGACAATCCCAATAAAAAACTTTAGGACACATGAAGGCCATTATGATTTTTTGGTTATTCCATTTGGACTTACTAATGCACTTCAAACATTTCAAAGCTTAATGAAATCTATTTTCAAACCATTCCTTAGAAAATTTGTGTTAGTATTTTTTGATGACATACTAATCTATAACATATCTTGAGAAAAGCATGTACAACATGTTGTCAAGATCCTACAACTATTGGAGGAGAAACAACTATATGGAAATCCTTCTAAGTGTTCCTTTTAGGTTCAAGAAGTGGAAAATGTGGGTCATATTACATCTCATGAAGGTGTCAAAGTGGACCCTAACAAAATTGAAGCTATGATGGAATGGTCAATCCCTAAAACTTTGAAAAGAAATAGAGCATTCTTAGTGTTGACAAGTTATTAATACTACAAATTTATGAAGAGTTATGGTCAAATAGTAGCACCTCTAATAGAATTTATAAGGAAGGAAGCATTTTATTGGACTCAAAATGAAACAAAATTCTTTGAAATATTTAAGGAGACTATGTTCATTATAATTCCCTACCTAATCATATCATCTTACATTATACTATTATCCTACCCACTAGGTGATTGAATTTTGTGCTTGATTCCAATAAGTATTATTAGCATATGTATGGGGTATTCATATGTAGGCTACATACCCATACCTCAAACGAATACACTAGTATTATAAAGCTTAAAATGTTAAATGATTAAATAAATGGTTAAGCTTGATTAATGGCTATCTTGATTAGTGTTTAGCTAATCTTAAAATATTGGCTTATAATTATTAAGTTAAATTGGTATATGCTTATTAATATTATATTGATTATATTCTTATGAATGTGTAAGATTTATTGATATGAATTAATACTAATATTTTAGTAATATTTTTATTTATTTCATTTCCAAAAGTTATACAAGTTGTTTCTTCAAATTTATTTCAGAATTAAATATAATATTTTATTATTTTTATTATTCAATTATTGTTTCATTTTTCAAAGTTTTACTAGTTGTCTCCTCAGGAGAGAGAGAAGTTATGAGGTGGTAAGTGACAATGAAGGGAGTGGTTGGAAATAATAATGGGGAGAGGATGTGTCAAAAGAAAAGGATGGAAGGGGGGGGGGAGACTCCCTGGATTTTTCTTTTATTTTGATTTTGAAGTTGAAGTGGCAAAAGGGAGGATGTAAGAGGGAGGACCCATTAGAAGTTTTGGTATTTTTTTTATTGAGGAGAAGGGAGAAATCAAATATTATTTTGTATTTGGAGAGTGTTGGAACTATTATTTGGGACACACTATGGTTGTTGTTGGACTTGGGATGATCAGGTGCTCAAAAAATAGCTCAAAATTCAAAGTTTTCAAATTAGTGTGGAACCTGAACGACCATGTAGTGCTTGTCATCTTGAATTTGGTGTAACTCATTTCGCGCGAAACAGACACCATATGCTCCCAGAATCATGTTTTGTTCACTTTCCTACACAAACAATTTTTTTGTAAAAATTTGACAGCCCAGTAAGCAGTCTGCACTTCTGACATGGGGCTGACTATGTAGGTCTATGTGGTGGTTTGACTAGTCAACGAGTGTTGGGATGGGGTCCCCTGGGTCAGTTTTGGGGAAAAAGCCCAAGTTTTGATGCAAAAATATGTAAAGTTTCTGCAAATTGTGGACACGGAGTGCGTATCTAGTCAAGAGTCAAAAAGGGTTTTTACCCTCATTTATGTAAGGTTGAGTTGGTTTTTGAGATCTACCCATGGTCTGCAGACCATGGGATTGTATAAATAAGTGTGTTTTAGTGAGTCTAGGAGATAGAAGTCTTAGTCTATGGGTACAACGAAGACAATCTTAGAGAGTTATCGCAGAGGAGTAAGTTTTGGAGGGGGAAAAGGCTCTGTAGCTGAGTGCACAAAGGCTTAGAGTAGTGTCCATAGCTGAGTGCACAGACCTCTGCAACTGAGTGCGCAGGGAATTTTTGAGTCTGTAAACTTATATTGAAGATCAATAAAGAAGGTTGTTACAAAAATTCCTTTGTTTTATCTCTTTACTTATGTTATGTATGATTGTGATATATGCTATGATGAATTGACATATTTATGAAATAATGAAGTATTGATGCGCGAATTTACTGAATACATCCAATTAACTAAACACAATTAATGTTAAGCTATTACGTGAAGATCATAATACTTTATGTTATGTTTATTGGGCGCTTAAGTAGATCTGACTAAATACTGATCTAAGGATAAACTATGGTGCGGGTAAGTAGATAATTTGTTTGTTCAGGGTCTGCAAAAGGAAATCGTCAACCTTCGCGAAGGTCTAGAGGTCGTCAACATCAATAAACAGGCTTTGGATGACCTCTAACTTTAAAAAAAAAATCACGCTACAACAAATATCTACATATGATCAAAATCATTGTATGTCTTGGGATCTTTGTCATTAATATCACCCTCTAAGCATTAACATAAGATAGAAAAAACGTAGCATGTAAAGTCAAGATTGTGTTTGAGTGATGTGTATATTTTTAGTAGGGTAATAATAGAGGAGTTTGACAACCAATGTCACTAACATCAAGGTACAAAGAAGGCTTGATTATATTGATTAAATACAAGTTCCATACCTTAGTACATGACAAAACCTAATGGAAACATCCCCCCAATCGTGAAATTCTGAAAAACTAATAAGTTTGTTGGGATTTGAGTGAGATCTAAAATTCTACTTTCTCCATATGAAATCTAATGAGGTTGGACCACTCTTAAACATCGTGAGCCATTTCATGGTAATGTTAAAAATTCGAGTAAAAGGATGAAAATGAAAGATAAAGGAGAATGTCACTTCTACTTTAAGAATCTAACATTAGAATGAATTGCATGTCAATACTAGGGCCATACATTTGAATATTAGGCTACTATGGACCTAATATTACCATATATTTTTGTTTCTCCTTCCCACTCTTATACTTCCACAATACTCATGAACCTTTATTTCTGCAACCCACTTGTTTTTTTGCCTCCACATGACCAATGTATTATATAAACAAAACCTTATAATACACACATTTCTATACAACATATAAAAACCCTTTACCCCCTATTATATGTTCAATATATTATTTCATTTTGTGCAAAAAAAATTCAAACTAAGGTAACAACTCCATTGATTATTGCAAAGTCCTAGACTCAATAGCAATAGCAATCAAACCAAACTATTAAAAGCTATAGTCAAACAAATTAGATGACCAAAAAAATATCTATAACACACAAGTATAAATAAAAAAAATAAAATATTTAGAAATTTTAACTAACCATTTACTCATTCTTCATTATGTATTATACATTAAAAAATATTTAAATAATTATATCTACTTCATACATTTTATCACTTATATACATATTTACTATATATTCACAAATAAATTAACTATTGTGACATAAATCTAATATACCTCTCAACAACCACCCTCATTAGATATTATATCATAATCCTCTATAATTTAAATTATATAAAACTAAACTATTTTTTAAAATTAAATTATATTTTTTCCTCTTGTTTTGATTACCATTTACCTTGTATAATACAAAATTATTTGTTATAAAAGTGCACACCTCATTTATCACTATTAGCACAACTAAAATATCTTTGGGCAATGGTAACTATTTTGATAAAAAATCTTACCACATAAATAGTGGTATTGATATAGTGCTACAAAAGTAGAATCTTTGAAAATAGAAATATATTGCAATCAGTGGTATTTATATAGTGTTACAAAAGTAGAATTTTTGAAAATGATAAATATATTATTATTATTTAATTTTAAGGTCATTACTAAAGATATTAAATTGGTGTATGAGAGTTTTTAATTTGTGGGACTAGGAACCCATTTCGGCGTGTCTATAGAGACATACAAACTCTACCTTTATAATTTTGAACTTGAAATCACTATAAAAAAAAACACATACTCTTAACTATTAAATCTCTTAAACTGAAAAAAAACACATAATGTGAAAAATAAAACTAAAACTAAGTCATCATACATATAGTTACAATCACCAACCGAATACAAATCACTTAAACTAAGTGAAAAGATACCGCTCTTGTCCGAAATGGCTACAAATCAGTTCACAGGTCCGTACCTTTTAAGGCTGGCGATCATCATTCAACTTGGAACATTGGCTATTGCTGACCGAGTACTCATCACTTCCGGTTGGCTTTCTTTGAAATAAAAAGGCAGTGAAAGAGCTACTTTGTATCTGGAACTGGAAAACAGCGAAGGTGCTGCTTATATACCGCCGATATAATTCAGAATATCGTTGGCATTGCAATGATCAACATTTATAACAATTCTCCCACCCAGGGTTCTCAATATTTCTAGAATGACGTAGCTGTCCAAATTTCCAAACTTAGCATCAGAGCAAGGGTCTTTCCATCGAATTAGATGCTGTACCTGAATTGGAGAATCAGTGCCTTACTTTGAGAGCAAGCTAAGTGATGCGTTACTTACCTTGTGAGGAAGGTAAGCGGGCCACCACGAGGTGGGCAATTAGTGGAAATTGAAAGGTAAGGTGTCCTCAGTTTGTTGTTTTCTTCTTCCTTTTTCCAGGCTGCTATTCTCCAAGTGTCGAAGGTTTTGTTAATTTTGATAGATTCAAAGAGAATTGAATTTACACGGTTGGATAAACGGTTAAAGATTTGGTACGCCTAGACTAATAATTATTGATATATTATTATATTTTTATATCGAAAAACTAAAAACTAAAAAAACTGAACCCACATTTCATATCAAAGAATCAAAAACTAAAAAAAATTGAACCCAGACTTCATATCAGAGGGGCAAAACTTAATGTTAAAGATTTAGTAAGCTTACACTAATAATTATTGATATATTTTTATATCAGAAAACCAAAAACTAAGAGAAATTAAACCCGCATTTCATATCAAAGAACCAATAACTAAAAAAAATTGAACCCACACTTCATATCAGAGGGCCAAAAACTTAATGGTATCGTAAATGTTTTGCATGCTCTACTTTTACTTTTTGTTTTTGTCGAGAGGCCACCGAACTCCACTGACCGGAACATGATTCCTTCTTTTGAATTGGCATCATGAAGTGGAGCTACCGAATCCAAAGCACGGCATAACAGATTGTCTTATGGTAAATTAAAGCTAAGCACTATTAAAAATGTCTAAGACTTATAAAATTATGAATTTAGATGGTTTTTATTTAGATTTTCAAAATTTTTTATTAGATTTTTCCAAAAATATGATTGGAATTTCCATAATTTTCAAAACAAAAAAACATAATTGTTAAATTACAGTTTTTATTTATTATAATTAATGATATATTGTCTCCCAATAAGTATAATAAAAAATAAAATTATCTCTTATAAATAAACACAAGCATTAATAAATTCAAAGCATAAACAAAAAAACATATATTACTATTAAAATTAATGATATACTCTCTCACAATAAGTATAATAAAAAATAAAATTATCTCTTTACAAATGAGCACAAGCATTAATAAATTCAAACAATAGAAATGGAATTACTAAATTAGTAAAGTTGGAATTGCCAATATCTTAAAATAAGAAATGATATTAAGAACTCAGAAGTGAGCAGTAATGAAATGAACACTTGAGTAAATCAGAAGTGAGCATTCATGGAATCGACTGCTCATTTGGACGACTACCATCCCTATTCCGCCACTCTTCATATGGATGAAACAAATTGCTATCAAATTACTACTCTAGAGAAAGCCCCATATCAATTACTATTTTACAGTATTAGTATTAGTATTATTATAATTTATATTATGTGCTTTTACTTAGATTGTTTTTATAATTTTTTCCATATTCCGCTACTTTTCATAGGGATGAAACAAATTGCTATCAAATTGTTTTCAAAAATGACTACTCTTGTTTCAATCTAGAACTATGTTTAAGCTTTGAAAATGGATTTTCCTCCAAATTGAATTTGGAAAGGTCCTTATTAAATGCTTCTCTATATTTCCTTCACTAGAATGAATGGATTGTATGTTGAAAAGTATAGCATATCTCCCTTCCGAAAAGCATGATCATCCCATTGTCACCAAGAGCTCCTCCTTTTCCCCAAATTGGACACAAAAAAACATTGAGTACTTAATTATGATCCAACGTGAGAAATTTTGATTGGCACTGTAGCTCAAGAGCTATTAAATTTAAAGTTTGCTAATATGATTCACCATTCTTTCATTGAATAAGTATATTGTTTTTGAATTTGTCATTTGTGCTTGTAGTATGTGGTACTAACCTTGTTTCACTTGAAAGGGTTTTTATTCTTGGACTATGAGAATGCTAGTAAGATTTAGGCCTTTTGTAGTATTTGTACCCCATGATCATTTTTGCAAGACGTATGTCTTATGTGGAAAGAAATAAGCATTTAGTTATTACCTCCTAAACTAAAGCACTGTTTCTTTTATTAGGTGCTAGGTAACATCCTCTACAAATTGAGGATGAATGAGACGTAATATCCTATCCAACCCCCTAGACTATAGTCCTCCATAAAGGGGAAAAAACCCCAAAATACCCATTGTTGGGCAATTTTTAGGGAAACTGGGCTTAAAAAACCCAAATTTGGGGTTTGGAGTAAGGTTTACTAAATCATTTAAGAATATGAAACCCCTCTGCAAAATCTATAAATAAAGAAGGATTGAATTCGTTTTGGATCACCAAGTGTGGATTAATTCATTTGTTCTTGAGCATTAGGTCTGATAGTTTTTGACCCCTTCTATCTCTTGTCAATTTCGGTGGTGAAATATTCCACGCTAGTTGACATTCCCTTATTATCTTGTTGTTTGAGCACAAGGGTCTCTGGCTGGTCAGCGAATTCTGTTGGATATTGGTCTCTTGTCTTTTTCGGGGCACAAGATTTTTGTTAAAGGTGAATGAATTTGGAGGATAGTGCATGATATCTTAGTTCTGTTTGGCATAGACCTCTCTTGAAGGAAGCAACAAAGTTTCTGAGTCCTTAATATCTTGTTCTAGGCAAAGCACTTACCTTAGGCAGTGGAATCGTTTCTGGCACCTGGAGTAGCGAAACTCTTTGCTTTATTTAGTTTTTTCATGCACAGTTAAAAGGAGCACTTCCCTAGTTATTAATTCTCAGCGTTAGCTAAGGAAACATGTTTTCATATCTCATATCATATTCACTAGAGGCAGACTTTAATTGTATTATCTATCCATGCAAGTAAGGTGCATTAGGATTAGGAGTTAAGAAAGTTGAGACATTGTTGTACATGATTCCAGATTCATTGTACCTTATAGACTAAAGGAAGAGTGAATAGTAGTGTTTGAAATTTTTAGTTATTTCTTATTTAAAAGAGTAATAAATAGTGATGTGATTTGAGTTTCAAATTTTTGTACTTTTTGTTACTTTCTTCAGTGGCATGTGCTTCCCTATTCAGAACAAGGGATTTTTCTGCAGTATCTAGCCTCCAAATCTTCTTCAATGCAAACTAAATATAATCATGCCCTCGTACTCCAAATCATCTAAGAAATCACCCTAGAGAAGTTACAAAGTAGACCAATGAGCTTTTTCAAGCCAACTCCAACCCCATGTCACTATACAAGTGTTGACATCACTGCTACAAAAATTATTCTGAAGTGTTGCATCCTACACTAATTCCTACATTACCACATTTAAGATTTTTCAAAGGGATCAATCCCTTTAATCCATAACAATTTTTACAGTTTCACAATTTGGCCATGTTCCTATCAATTTATATTTTGCATTGAAAAGTCAGTCCTATTTTACATGTTTATTAAATTTAGGAACAATTATAGGTCAGCTCCAGCAAAATGTCAACAAATTTGTGGGTTAGGTTTGAATTTCTCCAAATACTATCACACATGTATAATCACACATTTTCCTTTTTAGATCTTGATTGGTTGAAAAAAAAGGTTCAGTACATGTGTAATTTTGTCCCATACCTCCACATCAGCACTCATAGATAACAATATTCTTAATTCTTGATCTGTGTGCACAGTAAGGTCCCTTTTGGTTGCTATTTTTGATGGTGAAACCTTTGATAGTACACCTTTTACCATAGAGATGTTGTTGTTGGATAGAAATCTCCAGAGGAGTCTTACACCAGACATATAAATGGCTATTGTATATCACAATAATAAGCATTAACATATGAAGATGTGCAGACCATAAACTATGTGCATTAAATCCATTACTTTTACTTTCATGGCAGATTTCCTTCTGCATAGTAGATGTGTTGTTGCACTTGAGTGTGTTTGCATAAAAAATTCTAAGGCCAAACCGAGATTCTCATGTGTCATGGAAATTCAACATATGCCTTGTTCACCTAAGAACTACTTGTAACTCATCTTAGGGTACTCATGTGCAATCGCACTCATCCCACTTAACAAGTTACCAAGACAAGGCTCATCACATCCAACCTTCGTCTAAAACAATTAAGCAACACAATTTACATCTTGACATGCCATAGCACCTGACATGTCTTAGAATGCCTTGGCACTATGTGGCATGTGTTAAAATCCCCTACATTCCTTGGCATGCTTTGACACTCCCTAGCATACCGTGGCACTTCCTGACATGCCTTGGTAGTTTAGCATACCTTGGCATTGTTGACCATATAACCTTGTCACTCCCTCCTTACCACACCTAGAACTCATTAAAACTCCCTATCAAACACTATTATTCGTTAATTTCCATGCATTTTGAACTAGCTCTTCCTTATGTTTCCTTGAAACCCCCTAACACTCTCTAGCTCACCATAGCACCTAACACATCTTGTCCTACCACCTTAACACTCTAGCATTCCTTGGCACTACATAGTATACCTTGTCACTCTCTCCTTAGCACACCTAGACATCACTGACACTCTTGGTCACAAACTCTTATTCATTCATTTCCATGCATTTTTACCTAGTTCTCCCTTGTGTTTCCCTAGCACTCCTTATCACTCCTTGACATGTGTTGTTACACCCTAGCACCTATGATATCTTGGCATGTCACCCTAGCCTCTAGCATGCCTTAACACTGCCTAGCATACCTTGTCAATTTGTCCTTAGCACACCTATAGCTCACTAAAACTTCTAATCAGAAACTCTTATTTTTTCATTTCCATTCATTTTGACATATATCTCCCTTGTGTTTCCCTAGCACTCCCAGATAACACTTCCTTACACGCGTTGTCACATCTTGGCCGCATGTCGCCCTAGAACTCTAACATTCCTTAGCATTGCCAAGCATGCCTTGTAACTCCTCCTTAACACACTTGGAACTCACTAACACTCCATACCACACACTCTTATTCCTTCATTTCCATGCATTATGACCTAGTGCTCCCTTGTGTTTTCCTAACACTCCCTAACACTCCTTGGCACACATTGGCACACCATGGCACTTGTCACATCGTACTAGGATTTCCTAGCACTCTATCGTCTATTGGCATTGCTTATCATACATTGTCACATCCTCCTTAGCACACCTATAACCCGTAACACTCCCTATCACACACACACACATTCATTCATTTAAATGTAATTGAAACGAGTCCTCCCTTGTGTTTCCTTGGAAATCCCTAGCATGTGTTGGCGCTACACCCCAGAACCTAGCACACATTGGCATGCCTTAGCACTTAGCATGTCTTGACATGCCTAACATTCCTTGGAACTTTATAACATGTGCTAGCACTTCCTAAAATTCCCTCCACACCTTGGCACTCCCTAGTTTTCATGCCCTCATAGATAACCTTACTTTTTTTGTGACTTGGGAACCCAACCAAGTCATTGAAAAAATAGTGTTGTGCCTAGACCAAAGTCTCCATTTGTCTCAAACTACTTTTTCCATCCTCTTATCACAATCATAGGCTTTCCTCCTACAAGTCCTAATATGAAATTCTCCTAACACACTTCGTCCATGGGACACCTAGAATTCACTGACACTCCCTAGCATAATCTCTTATTCATTCATTTCCATGCACTTTGACCTAGTTATCCCTTATGATTCCTTAACACTCCCAAACAATCCTTGACATGCATTGACACTATTTGGCATATGTTAGCACACCTTTTCATTCCTTGGCATGCCATGGCACTCCTTAATTATCATTCCCTCATAACTACCCTTATTTTCTTTTAGACTTAGGAACCCAACCAAGTCCTACTTCCACTACAACAACTTTACCAATTTACATTTACTACAACTAGACTATGCCTTGTTCCCCTAATGGACTATTAATCATCTTAGGCTTCTCATGTCCAATATCAACTCATCCCACTTAAAAAGTTACCAAGTCAAGGCTCACATCCAACAATGCCCATAAAGCAACTAAGCAACATAGTTTACATCTTCACATGCTATAACATCTGGAATATATAACAATCCATTGGCACTACATGGCACACATTATAATCCCCTGCATTCCTTGGCATGATTTTCCACTCCCTAACAGACCTTACCACTCCCTAACATGCCCTGACACTCTAGCATGCCTTGGTACTGCCTAGCATATACCCTTGTCAGTCCCTCCTTAACAAAATTGGAACTTGCTGACACTCCCTATCACACACTCTTATCTATTCATTTCCATGCAATTTGAACATGTTCTCCCTTGTGTTCTCATGGCACTCCCTGACACACATTGGCACACCCTAGGACTTGGCACATCTTGGCATGTCGCCCTAGCACTCTAGCATTCCTTGGAACTACCTAGCATACCTTGTCACTCTCTCCTTAGCACACCTAGAATTAGCTAACAATCCCTGTCACACACTCTTATTCATTCATTTCCATGCATTTGAAATTGGTGCTCCCTTGTTTTTCCTGACACTCCATAACTCTCCCTAGCATGCATTGGCACACCTTAGAACCTAGAACATCTTGTCATGTTTCCCTGGCCTATAGAATGCCTTAGCATTGCCTAGCATACCTTGTCACTCCCTCCTTAGCACACCCTAAAATCATTGACACTTCCTATCACAAACTCTTAATCATTCATTTGCATGAATTATTTTCACCTAGTGCTCCCTTATGTTTCCCTAATGCTACCTAATAGTTCCTAGAACTATTTGACACACCTTGGCATCTAGCACATATTGGTTGCATGTCGCTCTAGCACGCTTGAATGACTTAGCGTTACTTAGCATACCATGTCACTCCCCTCTTACCACACTTGGAACTCATTGACACTCCCTGTCGCACACTCTTATTCATTCATTTCCATGCATTTTGACCTATTGCTTCCTTGTGTTTCCTTAGCACTCACTAACACTCACCACACATTAGCACACCAAACTGCAATGAGTTTCACTAATAGTCAATCCAAAAAGTCTTTCAGAGTCTAGCTAGTTACTTGTTCTTTGCTAAGATATTAGGGTTAAGTTTATTGTATAGTGTTCAGTGTGAAAATATTACTAGGTGTTTTTATCGCATAGAGATTATGATCTTCCCCATGTACACAAGGATATCTAAGAAGTGTTTCCCATAATCATACAAGTAGAACTTCAACATGTACATCAAGGTAACCACACAATATTTATCATATTTACACATGCAAGGTGATAGGAAAATATTTACATTATATATGTGAATGTACTAAGATTAGGACCATTGGCATCATATCTATATATTTACCACAAGACGAAGGTCATTACAACCCCTTAAAAATAGCCATAAGGCCTTCCTCTTTTGCAACTCCTTAACCACAAGGGTTTAATTGAAAAACACATAGTTCCTTTAAATATTTGTAGGTTGAGGCAGCCACTTCAAGCCCTTGAACTTAAAGATAATCAAATATTTTCAATTTGTTACAATAATAAGTCCATTATGCACATTCCTCATCTTATAGTTGGGTAGAGAGGGAGAATACTTCATTGATGCCAACCTTGTAAATGAAAAACTTTGCCTACTCATTTGTTGGACACTCCACCACTAGTTGACACCACTAACGCACACCAAAAGTCGAAGATGCCCATAATATGTGCCCTACACCCAAGGGCTTAGACTACACCTCCATAAAATGTATCTTCAACTTTAGATGTCCCAAAACAGTAATATCTAACCCTAGCCTATTGTTAGATTTTTGTACCTTTCTCCTTAACTAACATTTGATTTTTACTATTTAATCCACTTACCATATACTATCTCTTGTTTTCACCCGTGTAGTATACAAGAACACTTATGTTTTTAATACAACCAAGTTAGAAGGGCATGTTTCTTTCTTACACTTAAATGTTTTCAATACAACCAAGTTAAGAGCGCGTGTTTCCTTTTCAAATTCTAAAACTATAACATTTCTATCTCTATAAACTAACAACAAAATCATTGCATAAAAAAGGTAAGCTTAAAATTAAATTAAAATTAGACTATTATTATTATTATTATGATAAATACATCAAATATGGAAAATTTGTTTTCAAACACAACCATAAAAAAAGTGTTAGTTTATCAAATACAACTACAAACTTATTAAGCCAACCTAGATCCATCTTAACTTGGATCTACCAAGTGCCAAAAGGATCCAATCTCTCGATGTGCAAAACTCTTTTTTGGCGCTTGATAGATCTAGGTTAAGATATATCTAGGCTGGTTATATAATACTATATAATATCTATATTGTGTCTATGCGTCTCTTTCTTATTCCCTCCCTCTATCTCATCCCCCAAACATACACACTCTCTCTCCATATCTATCTCTCTCTCCTTTCCTCTTCCTCTCTGCCTCTCTCTCTTCCCCCTATCTCTCCTCTCTCCATCACTCCCTTTTCACTCCCTCCCTCTCTCTACCTTTCTCCCTCTATGTATTTGTTCTTCCTTCCCTCTCTCTCCCCCTCTAACTTAATCTCTCTCTCCTCTCTCTTAGTCCTCTCTCTCCCTTTCTCTCTCACCTCCCTCTGACCCCCCGCTCCCCGCATCACTCTCTCTCTCTCTCTCCCCCCTCCATATTTGTGCCTCCATCTCACTCTCTTTCCCTTCTCTCCCTATCTTTATCCCCACCTATTCTCTCTCTCCACTCCTCTCCTCTCTCCCTCTCTCTTTATCCATCTATCCCTTGTCACTCCCTCTCTCTCTCCACCTCTATCTCCCTATGCCTTAGGTATTTCCTCCCTCTGTCAATAGCTATATCTCCCTATGCCTTAGTTCTTTCCTTCCTCTCTCTCCCCCTCCAAATCCATATCTCTCTCCCCTACTCTCTTCTTCTCTCTCTCCCCTCTCTCTCTTCCTACCTCCTTCTCTCTGTCTCCCCCCATCACTCTATCACTCTCTCTTTCTCTCTCTCTCTCTCTCTCTTTCTCTCTCTCTCTCTCTCCACCCTCCATCTTTGTCACTATCTCCCTCCCCCTCTCTTCCCTTCACTTT
>APFE031296041.1:0-63657 GCA_000404065.3 Pinus taeda | reverse complement strand
CTCTCTCTCTCTCTCTCTCTCTCTCTCTCTCTCTCTCTCTCTCCATCTTTGTCACTATCTCCCTCCCCCTCTTTTCCCTTCAATTTGCTTGCTATCATCACTTGGATACTTAGTTAAGATAGATCTATGTTGGTTCTTACTAATATTTTTATTATATAAATTTCACATCTTTAAATACAAAAGTATTTTCATTTTTTAATTTTATTAAACCCTTAATTTAATTTATATGGGAATTTTAGTAGTCGTGAGGATAGAGGATTTATATATATCTCAAAACTAATTACAACCCTTTTCCTAATAGTTTCAAATAAAAAATGTTATAAAATTAAATTAAATTAAAATATTTTTATTGTGAAATAAGTTATGGTTTTTGGGCATGTGGTATTGGTAGGGCATGATATTGGCCCATGGTATTGTAACAAAGCCTATTTACAAGTTAATAATATCCATGGTAAAGTGGGGGTGAATATTGATGGTTAAGAATCTTGTCATATTGTTATAAAATATTTAGATTGTGAAGTAAGATATGATTTTTTGGCATGTGGTATTGATAAGCCATGGTATTAGCCCATGCTACTGTAACAGAGTCTATTCACGAGTTCATAATATCAATGACAAAGCGGGGGTGAATATCCATGACTAAGAATCTTGTCATATTCTTATAAAATATTTTGATTTTGAAATAGGTTATGTTTTTTGGGCATGTGATATTGATAAGCCATGGTATTGGCCCATGGTATTGTAACAAAGTCTATTTCCAAGTTAATAATATCCATGGTAAAGTGAGAATGAATATCCATGGTTAAGAATATTTTCATATTGTTATAAAATATTTTGATGGTGAAATAAGTTATGTTTTTAGAGCATTGATAAACCATAGTATTGGCCCATAATATTATAACAAAACCAAATTTTTACAAGTTAATAATATCCATTGTAAAGTGGGGGGTGAATATCCATGGTTAAGAATCTTGTCACATTGTTATAAAATATTTTGGTTGTGAAATAAGTTATGGTTTTTGGGCTTGAGGTATTGATAAGCCATGGTATTGGCTCATGGTATTGTAACAAAACCTATTCACAAGTTAATAACAAAATCAAAATACAATAAATTGAATTTTATTATTTTTATTATTAATTGAGCCAACGTTCAGATTTTTGCACTCATCCCCATACTATTGACTTTTGTTATTATTATTACTATTATTCTTTAACTAAGCCCATATTTAGAATTGTTTACATACTTACATTACACCTACACATCTACTCTATACTCTATAAACATTGTATTTATTGTTTTTTAGGGAGGGAAATTTTAACATTTTTGAAAAAAGTCAACCTTAATTTTGACAACCTTAATTTTGATGTAACAAAGCCCTCCTAATTCCAATCTTCATTTACTTTCTAAAACAAGTAGTATAATTTCACTTTTCATAGGGTGGAGGGAAAACTAGTAGATGTTTTGACTTTTCACAGGCCGAGAGGGAAAACAATATTGAAGAGAGATGTGAATTAAATTTTCACTTTTCATAAGGCCAAGGCAGGGAAAGCTAATAGCATATTTTCATTTTTCACAAGGAGGGAGGGAAAACGAGATTGAAGAGAGTTGTGAATCAAGGTTTTACCAGTAGCAGATTGATATCGAACCCCATCATTAGATCTTCAATCCATTAATGGTGCCCAGGTATGTTTCATTTCTAACCTCACTGCATTTACATTTACACCGCACTTTTAGTCTTCTTCCACACAAGGAGGAGTACACACACCTTAGATCTCTGGTTCAAAATTCGATATTTTTTTCATCCTTGCTTTTAAGTTTATGAGTAGCATATTTTCACTTTTCACAGGACGGGAGGGAAAATGAGATTGAAGAGAGTTTTGAATTAAGGTTTTACGAGTAGTAGACTAATATCTAACCCCACCATTGGATCTTCAATCCATTAATGGTGCCCAGGTATGTTTCATTTCTAACCTTGCTGCATTTGCACCCCACTTTTAGTCTTCTTCCACACAAGGAGGACTAGTTCAAAATTCACTATTTTTTTTATCCTTTCTTTTAAATTTAAGAGTAGCATATTTTCACTTTTCACACAGCGAGAGGGAAAACAAAATTGAAGAGTTTTGTGAATTAAGGTTTTACTAGTAGCAGACTGATATCCAACCCCACCATTAGATCTTCAATCCATTAATGACGCCCTGGTAAGTTTCATTTCTAACCTCATTGCATTCCCACCCCACTTTTAGTCTTATTCCACACAGGGAGGAGTACACACACCTCAGATCCCCCACCATTGGATCTTCAATCCATTAATGGCGCCTGATACACACACCTCAGATCCCCACCATTGGATCTTCAATCCATTAATGGCACCCACGTATGTTTCATTTCTAACCTCACTACATTTACACCCCACTTTTAGTCTTCTTCCACACAGGGAGGAGTACACACACCTCGGATCTTTGGTTCAAAATTCACTATTTTTTTTCATCCTTGCTTTTAAGTTTACGAGTAGCATATTTTCACTTTCCACTAGGCGGGAGGGAAAACGAGATTGAAGAGAGTTGTGATTTAAGGTTTTACCTCTTCAATCCATTAATGGCGCCCAGGTATGTTTCATTTCTAGCCTCGCTGCATTTCCACCCCACTTTTAGTCTTCTTCCACACAAGGAGGACCGATTCAAAATTCACTATTTTTTTCATCCTTTCTTTTAATTTTAAGAGTAGCATATTTTCACTTTTCACGGGAGGGAAAACGAGGTAACGTAGGTAAAAGCATATGTATTTTTCCTTCTTTTATGGTTTGTCTCTATAGAGTTGATTTCACTGGGTGTACACTGTAAGCATCTTAAAATTTCTCTTTAGGAAATCCTATTTTTATTCTTTCCAAGAAAAAATCTCTGGGGAATCCCAATGGATGTTTCCCCACATTCATGGATAGCATCCCTAGTAAACCCATTGGAATTTACTAGTGCACCTCACCCAAGGAATTTCAAACAGGGCACTTGCGAACACAGAACTAGCCAAATACCCAGTAACATTAATGACATTCGGTTGGGCTAACCCCTTGGTCTCAATAAATCATAATCAACTACACTATTTTTCATATTAATATATTGATCCTATTTAACATTTTGTTAGAGTAAGCATAACAATCCAAGCCTGTTCCAATTTTTATTTTGGTTTTTAATTTCTTCGTTGGTGTGGTGACAACTTTATATGACTGTACAGATGTTTATTTTTGTCAAAGTATATGTTGAAAAGTAGATGCTCTCTTACATTCTACCTTGTATGTTATGTATTGATGGAGTTCAGTTTCATTAGTTGCGACCAAAGAACTGTGTCAGGCATGTATACAAGGATTCTTGTATCACTATTTATAAATTGAACATTCTCCTTAAACCAGCAAAATAGATCCTTAATGCTACATGTTTGTATCTCAGGGAACTTCCAATCCTAATAAATGAGGTGAAATTTAAGTGTTTCCAGAATCCAAATCTCAGGTTTTGTGAATTCACTCATATATGGTCCTGGAAAAGCTAAGTGAAATTTAATTATTTCCAAATCTTAAGTTCCGTGAATTCAGTCATATTTGGTGCTGGAATATTTTGAGCAAACAGGAAGAATTTATTTTAGTTGCATTCAAATTTTCAAAAAATAACACTAAATTTCTCCCTGACGAAAATTCTCCCTGAAATGGCTTTGGGATTGAAAATTTTGTAAATATTTTTAGGGAAACAACCCAAAATAACTTTTCCAGATTAGAGTTTTATAACACTAGGTACTAAAATAGTTTTCTATTTTTTGTTGCAAATGTCTCATAGAGTCTTCCCAAAAACTGATCAGAAAATTAGGTAGATGCGCTGGACAAACTAAATAATTTTTAATGAATAATCACTTAACATAAATGATATGTTAGGTTGCATAAATGTATAACTTTGGAGCATGAAATGAAGAAGAAATCTCAACAATGTTGACATATTCTTAATTGAGTTGAATGAGGCCAGGAATAACTTTAACTAGAGGGTGTTGAAAATGGCATAATTTTTTTCTGGTTGGAAAGATTTAGAACTAAAAATCAGTAGTTTTCTAACTTGGGAAGATTTTTGTATCTCAAGTCTCAACCTTATTGAATAATATGATTTATGCCTTGCAATGTTGAGATATGTTGTGATACCACTTGCTAGTAACCTAAACACTTTGGATGAAAATTTAGTTGTGAATTTTACTTGCAAAAGAAATAAGTGAAAATATAGATTAATTGTCCCTTGTGTAGAATTTCCTTCAAATTCTGCTATTGCTTGAATGAATAAATTTGGAACTAATTGTTGCATGAAGACAAAAAAACATCTCTACCAATTTGTAGTGGAATAGCTATAGCAAAAAAAAAAAAAAAAAAATCTAGGGAAGGGAAAAACCTCTGCTAGCTGTATAAATTTAAAATACTATCCATATTAGACTTTGAGACACCTTGTTCAAGACTAGGTTCATCGATGCTTATTGTTTTCCATATTGATTTTCATAAGCATTAGGGTTGCTATCTGTCAAATCAGAGTAGCTAGAAATTGTCTCTTTGATTTCAGAAAGAAAATCAGGATCAACTTCATCCAAAAATCCCCTAGAAGGCTCATCAGTAGCAAGAATAAAGGTCTTTTTTATTTTATTTTATTTCATCACATGCATCCATCATAATCACTGATTTGTATTCATTTCTTTCAGAGTCATTTTCAATGTTAGATGCAAAATGTAAAGTATGATATAATGCTTAGGTATCCAACCTCACACATATTGTTGGTTAATGTATGTTGTTTGAAGTTTATTGAGTTTGAGTTTTATCATGAAACTACTAGAAGTGTACTAGAAAGGGTGAGTTTATTATCTTGATAACAATGTTATGGTTTGATCTAGTCCTTGAATGGAACTTATAGTTGATGGTCAAAATTTCACATTCCTTTCATTTTTTTATCTTCACATATGACAAATATCTTTATGCTATAGCTTCTAGCTAGATATATATGGTAACTGCCACTCAGAAGTTGGACGCCATCATTTTGGAGCTTGAGTTTACTCAACTTACCTTTTTTTGAGTTGAAAATGTCATTAGATCTCATTATATCGTCTATTGTAGAGCATGAATCTAATTTACCTTTATTTCAGTTAAAAATGTAATTAGATCTTGCTATACCATCTTTTGTAGAGAATGAATCCAATTTCTCATAGTCCATTTGCTTGAGGTATAACAAAGCTACTTTAATTCATTAAACTTACTTTTCATATTCTAATTGTTGATTGTAATTGCCACATCTGCATTGGAAAAGGGGCATATTTAATGAAGTGTGGAAGGAGAGGGAAGCTTTAGTTATGTCCTTTCAAACTTTCTAAGGTATGTAATAAAATTTTAAAAAAATTCTCCATAGAATGTTGTGCTTTAACTTTTTCTTTTGATAGTGGACTATTTATGTGATCTCCCCTCTCTTACACACAACTAGAGTCCAAACATACATGGTGTTTTGGGATATGTGGACAATGGACAAATTTACGCTAATCATTTATCTAAAAATTTACATTGTAGAAGATCAAGCATTTACAGTTGAATATTTCCTTTCCACTAAATTAGAGTTGAAGAGTCAGACTCCTATTTTTCAGGCATATACCTCAGTTTTAAAGCAATTTATTGTTGACTCTATATAGACCTTCCATGGGAGGGCAAAGAGTGATCACTACCATTGCTTAATCTTTCTGTAGACCAAGTAAAGATTCCAAATGTGTATAAATTAGTGGCTCCCTGGAGAATCCCAAGGGTGACACTATTGTAGCAACAAGAAATTCATTTATTTTGAGCTCTTCATTAGTGCATTGATAGTATATTGTTTATTCCATACAATACCTCAACAGTGTATGATCAAATTATAGTTAGGTCTGTCATAATATTTTGACTTACCCTCTTTTAGAGGGAAACTAGAGTGCGTGTCAAGTTTGCACATCACAATTGTATCATGCAAAGTTTACTTGGGACAAGTTTTGTGGATCTAAGCAGTAAGATACCTGTTGGAATTCAAGAGGCAACAATACTACAAAGTGGGAAAGAGGTTTCGCAGTTAACCTGGATTTCACATTATGGTTGGATTCGATTTGTTGGCAAGATGTTGGATACCCCAACTTCCTTTTTATGACTGAGTGCAATATTGAATCCTTCGACATATTCCTCACTCAATTATCATTAAGTGATGGGTTTTTTCAGAAGTGTTGCACACCTATAAACTTTACTATAGTTTTTCTTGAGTCTTCGGAGGTGGTTAGCTTTTGAAAGAACACACGTACAAAAAGAGGAGAAGTAATATGCCCAACTATTTGAAGTTATCTACCTATGAATAGGGTGTTCCCATTCATAAACCTAACAACTCGCTTTACTTCTTTCTAGTGAACAACATTGGGACTTGCCATGAATTGTGAGACAATTCCAACCCCATAACTATAAATTTCTTATTTAAATATAAACCCAATATATTAGAATCTGCACAAGGAGAACTCCATTCTTGTTTCGAAAGAAACTGCAATTGACTTGTACCATGCTATTTGATATTTTCTGTATTGATTCACATCCTTGGTCTGTGACATAAAGGTGCAACATGCTACCTTGCATTTTCTATACTAACACTCCTAAAAAATAATAAAGTATGCCTAAATCTATCATTTCAAATGATCTGTGTAGCTCACCTTTTGGTTTTTCAAATATCGAAGTTATTACCTGTATTGATGAGAACTTCTACAACCAATACCACAGTGACGATATATGTTATAGTTTTATCCGTGTTTCTCTGAAGATGTTTCTCCTTCAGTAGAGTAGCAATACATTGTAGTTTCCATTTAGGGGAGAAGTGTACCCAGTAGCAACCTTGCCCTGTGTGCAAATGGGTTGAATGCACATTAGACTCTATCTGTTGTTTTGAAGGTGTTTCTCCTTCAACAATTGGTAGATACTTTTGGTCTGCACCTTTAGTCGATTCATGCAACCTTCAGATACATGTTGTAGATTATATTTTTCCTATGAGGTTGTAGCAGCGATGAAAGAAGTGCATTGATTTTAGGCATATTTAGTATGCTTTTATAGTTTGAATTAGATGCTCACTTTTCTTAATTTAGGTGTTTTTATTACTGTTTTATGCACAGATTTATCTTTAAGAAAAGTGCATAATAGAGAAAGGTTCTATATTTTGAGCAGGGGACACACTTCTAGGTAGGAGGTACTCTATTTTAAGAATATTTTGCCATGAAAGTTAGGTGCTTTATTTGAGAATCCCAAGAGGCACTATTGTAGCAATAAGAAATTTGTTTATTTTGATCTCTTCATTAGTGCATTGATAGTATATTGTTTATTCCATGCAATACCTCAATATTGTATACAACCATATTTAGTACGCTTTTATAGTTTGACTTAGATGCTCACTTTTCTTAATTTAGGTGTTTTTCTTAGTTCAGTTTTATGCACACATTTATCTTTAAGAAAAGTGCACAATAGAGAAGGGTTCTATATTTTGAGTAGGGGACACACTTCTAGGTAGGAGGTACTCTATTCTAGGAAGCTTTTTCCATGCAGGTTAGGTTCTTTATCCGAGAATCCCAAGAGGCGCTATTGTAGTAATAAGAAATTAGTTTATTTTGAGTTCTTCATTAGTGCATTAATAGTATATTGTTTATTCCATGCAATACCTCAATATTGTATGATCAAATTACAGTTAATATTGTCATAATATTTTGACTTACCCTCTTTTAGAGGGAAACTAGAGTGTATGTCAAGCTTGCACGTCACAATTGTATCATGCAGAGTTTACCTAGCACGATCTTTGTCGATCTAAGCAGCCAGATACCTGTTGGAATTTAAGAAGGAACAATACTACAAAGTGGGAAAGAGGTTTTGCAGTTAACTTGCCTTTCACATTATGGCTGGAGTCGGTTTGTTGGCAAGATGCTAGATACCCCAATTTCATTTTTATAATTAAGTGCAAGATTGAATCCTTTGACATATTCCTTGCTCAGTTGTCATTAAGCGATGGTTTTTCTCAGAAGTGCTTCACATCTATAAACTTTACTAGAGTTGTTATTGAGTCTTTGGATGTGGTTATATTTTCAAAGCACACACGTACAAGAAGATGAGAAATAATATGCCCAACTAATTTCAAGTTATCTTCCAGTGAATAGGGTGTTCCCTTCCATAAACCTAACGACTCGCTCTACTTCTTTCTAGTGAAAAAATTTGGGACTTTTCATGAATTGTGAGACAATTTCAACTCCATAACTATCAGTTTCTTATTTAAAGTTATACCCACTAGATTAGAACTCGCACAAGGAGAATTCCATTCCCATTTCAAAATAACTTGCAATCGACTTATACCTTGCTATTTAATATTTGATGTATTTCTTCGTGGCTCGTGACATAAAGATGCAACAAGTTACCTTGCATTTTCTATACTAACACTCCTAAACAATAATAAAGTATACCCAAATCTGTCATTTCAAATGATCTATGCATCTTACCTTTTGGTTTTTCAATTATCGAAGCTGTTACCTATATTGATGAGATCATCGACAACCGAGGCCACAATGACAATATCTATTAGAGTTTTATCTGTGTTGCACTAAAGGTGTTTTTCCTTCAGTAGCACTACAACACATTGTAGTTTCCATTCGGTGGAGAAGTGTACCCAGTAGTAGCCTTGGTCTGTGTGTAAATGGGTTGAATTCACAATAGATTTTATCTATTGTTTTGAAGGTGTTTCTCCTTCAATAGTACTTCATCTCAACAAATCCTTTCAATCTACACCTTCAACAAATGGATACAGCCTTGGGGTACATGTTATAGATTCCAGTTTTTTTGTGAGGGTATAGTAACAATGAAAGAATCACATCGATTTTAGGCATCTTATTGTTGTTGTATGAAAGCATGCTTGTCTAGTGTTTCCCAAACTTATATAGAGCCATATTTATTATACTTTTATAGTTTGAATTAGATGCTCAATTTTCTTAATTTAGGTGTTTTTCTTAGTACTATTTTATGCACAGATTTATCTTTCAGAAAAGTGCACAGTAGAGAAGGGTTCTATATTTTGAGCAGGGGACACTCTTCTAGGTAGGAGGTACTCTATTCTAGGGAGCTCCTGTCATGCATGTTAGGTGCTTTATCCTAGATAGAGTTCCAAGTCCTTGCCTCCTTGATAAAGTCCCTACTAGACAAGACATTGGTGGATAGAGTTTCAAGTCCCTAAATTTTCTAAAAACCCACCTAACCCTAGCTATCTAGCCTAAAATCATTTACATTCCAGTCATCTCTTGGCTGTGATTTCATAGAGAGATCCCTCTCTGGTTTGGTAGGGGTATTTACCAAACTAAAAGCTTGGTCTATGGTTACCTTCATTGATCTCTTCATCAGCCTGGGACATTATGGAGGATAACAAAGGGCATGACAACTAGGGAGTGCCAAGGTGTTCTAGCGAATGTAAGGTTCCCAATTCATGGAATAATGCAATGCTAGTTGTGAGGTCATGACTGCCAAAGTGTGTTAGGGAATGTTAGGGCATGATAAGATGTCCTGGATAGTATGAAGACATGTCAAACAAGCTAAGATGTGCCAAGTGACAAGGCATGCCAAAATGTACTAGGGTTCCAAGTCCCCGCCTCCTCTTCTTCCATATGATATCCACTTATGACATTTCCTCTGAAATATTTGGTGCATTTTATAATTATAGGTCATTTATAGGTTATAAATGTCTTCAGAGTTTCACTTCTAATTGAGTATTCAACTGAACATATTGATTCTCTTATACATAACTATTTTCCCTCCACCCAATTTTCATAACTTCAATAACCATTAGGTAGGGACCTACATCTTCAATGTTTCTTTGCTTGTTTAGTAAAATATTACTAAGACTTTAATTTATTGAAAGTTGTAGAATTTACAATTTATGAAGTTTCAAGTTCTAAGTTTAAAAAATATAATTCTTTAAAGGGTGCTAAGTCAATGGAAGAGCACCTGCTTTATAAGAAGGAGGTTGGTGGTTCAATTCCATCATGCCCTGACATCCATATGGAATGTCAACGATCAATTTTTGGTGACGGAGGCTCTTTTGACCATCACCAATGAGCTTTGGTGACATTTTTTGACCCTCACCAAAAATATGAAATGGTGATGGTCAATGAACGCCACCATATATACGCATCAATAGTGACGACCCTCAAAGGTCTATAACCATAAATAGTTGTTGTTGATATGAAATGGTGATGGTTGTTGTCCATCATTATAGTCATTATTTGTGATGGACATTGAATTTCACCACAACACCTACACTTATAGCAATGTGGCTTTTGGTGACGGTCAATGAACATCACCATATATATGCACCAATAGTGACGACCATTAAAGATCCATCACAATAAATCATTATTGTTCATATGAAATGGTGATGGTCACTATCTGTCATTATAATCAATATTCGTGATGGACCTTGAATGTCACCAAAACACCTATACTTTTGGCGACGCCACCTTTGGTGACGTTTAGTTTTTGGTTACCGAGGCTATGGTTCGTCACCATTTCTCATATGCAATGGTGATGGTCACTATATGTCATTATAAATCGTTATTGGTGATGAAATTGGAATGTCACTACAACACCTATACTTTTGGTGATGTTCAATTTTTAGTGATGGAGGCTATGGTCCATCACCATTGCTCATATGAAATGGTGACGGTCGTTATCCGTCATTATAAATCATTATTGGTGATGGACTTTGTATGTCACTACAACACCTATACTTTTGGCAACGTTCAATTTGTGGTGACGAATGCTCTTTTGACTGTCACCAATGAGCTTATGGTGAGATTTTTCGCCCGTCACCAATGTCCTTTTTTCTTGTAGTGAGTGGTTTTCATTATATCAATGTATCTTGGAACTTTCACTTAATATTTGAAGCTCATTGGGCCAACACATTTTCATACGTATATCATGAATGTTTTAGGACTATTCTTTGGATGTTTGTGTTATATGTTCACATTCATATGTATTAAAGAAATTGAACTATTTTGGTGGCTTTGGTGCTCATCTTATTGAATATATGTTGTACTTTTTTTAATGATTGTTGCATCTGTGTGAACTATTTCGCTTGATGACTAATGATTCTTTCATACATTTGTTCTTGTGTCTTTATTAGATTAATACTAATACTTTTTTCCTAAAGGCTCACTTTCATTTCCTCCTAATTAAAGAACCTTGATACATATTACAATTGAGCATTTCACAAGGCATACTTGCTTGCTCATTCAAAGGTACACGCACATTGCTCTCTTATTCTAACTACTATAGCCAAGGAAAATCTTTAAGAAAATGGCAGTCAGGCCACATTTACAGATGGGAATCCTATACCAAATGGTGTGAGGTCTAATCGGGACTTGATATTGGGGAGATCCCTTATAAGTTGGTGGGATCCAACATCATTAAGATTTTGGCACTAGAAGGAGGGCAGCCTTTTTATGGCTGACAACTCACCACATCTTAATAAACAATCTTCCATGCAAGGTAGTAACGCTCTGATTTCCACTCCAACCCATACCCTTGAGAGAGTAGAGACTTCTCATCTTAGTTCGGAACAAGCTTTTGAAGTCACTTATGATCAACTCTAGACAATCCAACCTATTACTCATCAGTTTGCAAAAGCTCTTGGTCTATTCCTATTGCTACCATTCTTTCTCATAAGCTGAGAAAGAAAGAAACAAATCATAGAGGTATATTGGTTTCTTCGATGGAAGATTTTGTTATTGCAACCCTTAAAGAGTTAATTTATCTTGTGGAAGGAACAAATCAAAAAGGGGAGCTTCCACCTATATAGGAGAATTTAGATAGTGAAGGGAAGGATTTTCATTTCTCTGACGAAGAATACCCTGATTATAAGAAAGATTTGAATGGCAAGGGAGAAGGCTCTTAAGAATCAGAAGGTGAGGAGGAGGAAAAAGGAGAGGACATGGCCGATGAAGAATTGGATTGGATGGCACAAGGGCCTCTTACTATTCCGAGTAATCTTCATAGCATGCCTAAACACCCAGAAAAATTTATTTCAAAGTTCAATCTTGATAAGAAGAATAAAGATCAATACCATATTGATGACTTCTACATGCATTTACGAATTCTTGAGGTATGTTTTGATGGTGTTGCTTGTAGATTTTTTCCATACACTCTAGAGGGTAGCGTGTCAGTATGGTATCACAATCTTCCACCCAATTCAATCCATAGTTGGAGGGAGTTCAAGAAGTTGTTTTTGGAAAAAATTACTGATGATAAAACTCCCACCATGTTGTTAAAATAAATCGGTAGCCTTAATATGGGGGACAAGAAAAAATTAAAGGATTTTAATCAAATATTTACCTATTTATTAAATAAGTTCCCTGCATATGTTCAACTACATGATTCTATCAAAAAATATTATTATACAACTTACTTTCCAACTAATATTTCCATGTTCAATAAAAGATTAGCTACAAAGGATATATTGGCTTTGAAAATTTTATAGAATCAATTGTTGTTGAAAATGACTTGCATTCTATTAGAACCATCGATGATAGTGAAGACTCTAAAGAATCCAAGGATACTAGTAAGAAAACTCAAGCCTCTTCCACTAAAGCGAAACAGAATGATTCCTTTGATATGGAGAGCTTAGCCAGGCCTTTGAAGTTAATTGCTAACGGAGTATCTAAATTAAAGAGAAGGTCAAGTGAGGCATCTACTAAAAACAAGTATTTTAAGTCACCTTTCTTTAATAAGAATAACAATAATTAACCAGCTAAATCTACTCGGAGCTCTAACTCAGTGTTTAATGTTGAAAGTTTGGGAATGGATAATTATAGCACTTTCCATCAAGAGAAGCATTCAAAGAAAACTTGTACCCAATGGAATCATAATAATATTTCTATGATGACTAACTCTGTAGATTCCTTTCTAACAGATGCATCAATCCGAGTAGAGTGAAGAATCAAATGAACCTATCATGGTCGAGGAAAGTTTAGGTGTTGGACACTCAATGAATGCATTTGATGTCATATATAATATTTATAAACAAAGTATTGATGAACCACTAGTGAGTGAACCTCCTCGTTAACAAACAATTGGACAGTATAATTTGAGGAGCAAAGGACCTATTTCTGAGCAAGAGCTTAAAAATCGATTTTTGAGAAGTATTCTACCACCTTCTAATCCAACTTAGAATTTTTAGAAAAAGTCTAGAAGTGTTCCTCCTCCTAAGAACACTTCCATGAATAACAAGAACACATCCATCACTTCGGAAGCTTCTAACAAAGTTACACCTTTAGACACTTCAACATAACTTATTAAGAATGAAAGTGTTGACTACAACATTGTTGAAGATATGAAAAGAGCTTGTGCCAATATTTCAATCTTCCAGATCGCAAAGGTAACAGGACATTGTGAAATGATTATCCAAGTACTTTCATCGCACCCTCCAGTAGGTTATGAAGTTTCTGCTTCTCAGGTTATGTTTGGTAAGTCTCTTGGTATTCTCGAATTTGTAGTTAATGTTGTAAATCTAAATACTTACACTCTTTTCCCCCCTTTTCTCCTAACGTTTGAAATATTTAATTATAATGTCCATAATTTCCTTGTTCATTTAGGTGCATCTGCAAATGTAATGTCGTTGTCCGTTGCTAATAAAATTAATGCTAAATGGGAAAAGAACGATATATGAATCATACAGTTGGACAGATCACTAGTCCAAGCAATTGGTGAACTCAATAATGTTATTATGCGTTTGTCACCAGACCATAGAATTCACCAATGGATTAATATTGTTATTGTGGACATTCCCGAAGATTATGTTTTACTTTTGAGTAGAGATTGGTCCAATAAGCTATAAGGATATTTTTCAACACATTGAACACATTTGCACTAGTAGAAAATGATGAAATTAGTGACTAGGTGAGTAAAAACGTTAGTCACCGTAACTTTTCCAAGTGATATGCTACCAAAAATGAGCAATCTTAAGTGACCCAACTAAAAACGACCAACATAAACACTAATTTAGTCCCAAGTTAAAATATGTGACTAGCTAATGCGTAATACAACTAAAAATGACTAATGTGAATGACTAATTTAGTCTAGGCACAAAGATACAATTACCTAACAAGTATTACAATAATACAAATCAGTCGTTTATGTTAGTCATTTTAACTGTGTTGCTTCAACAATCTAAACTTATAAGTGATAGGGGATTCAAAGACTATTATAGATTTGATAAAAGGTTATACTTCCTTATACACTTCTTTATTGGATCATCAAATGATTAGAGTTATGGAGTTGATTAGAATATATAGGGTTATATCATTTGATCACATTCACAGGGAATTAAATACAAATAATTTGTCAAGTATGCATGTGCATGACATCCTTGTGAACCATCAACCTTAACAACAACCTCACACTTCTACAAATCATTTAGAAACATTGATGAACAAATACAACAATGCCAACATCTAACAAAAACCCATGTAATGAATAGGAACACTAATAAACACATGTGGAATCCTCAATCCTTAGTTCTAAATATTAAGAAACCCATGCAAATGCTCAAATAAAAGAAACAAAATATAATGTGGTAATATGAATGAGAAGGGAAATAAATTAGCAAATCATCAAATCCAACTTCACTCTAACCGTCACACATAGCACTAAGCATGACAACTATTCCAAATCATCTATAATACTAACAAGTAGAAGCAAAGTTGAGCAATACAAATAATAATAGTTACAAAGACCAAGCAAGATCCATCCCACAAAAAATCAAAAAATAAGCAACATTCATCCGCTTATAGATTACAATAGGGAGCCTCGCAACATCATCTGGCCAATGCAAAACCTCCATAAAGTTTTGATTTCTAGGGAGTAGGAGCTGAGTATTTTAGCTAAAACATGAAAGTGCTTAGAATTGCTTTAGACCTGAATAAATAGATAGAGTTCATCTCCAGCTTTCCAATGCTACAAACAGTTCGAAAAACCAACATTGTATGGAAAAGTTAGAGCTTCTACAAGTTTGGTAAAAGAATAAACCCTCGGGGCCAGCCCCCACCCCATGTGACCAAGCGCCTGAACCAAGAGCTATGGGCCAACTTTTAAGTAGGATTAGTGTGCCACTAATCAGTTTATCATTTAATTAATCCGTAAATAAGTTGGCGGAATTTATGGTGGAGCCACTAAATCCATAACTGCCACCAAACTTGGTAGACTTAACTCGCAATTCTCCCGATTTAGAGGAGGTTTTCTAGGAAAAACTGTTTGAGCCATAAATTACTCAATTCTCAACCAAATTTCGAAAATGAATAGTCATTTTTCGCTAATTAGCATGCTTGGAATTCATTGGAGTAGGTTTTAGAGGTAGAAGAGGTCATCTATAGGTGGGTTTGTTCACTTAAATATTTTTTAAGCCTAGGGCCACCAGGTGTTGGAGGCCATTACCAAAGCAGCTCGTAACCAAATTGAGTAAACAAATAGTCATTTATAATAGATTTGAACGTTTAAACTCATTGGATTAGGTTTCAAAGGCAGAAGATGTCATCTACAAGTGTTTTTGTTCACTTGAAGATTTTTGAAGCCCAAGGCCACCAAGTGTTGGAGGCCATTCCCAGAGCAACTGGTAACCAAATTGAGTAAAACAATAGTCATTTTTGATATATTTGAATGTTTTAAACTCATTGTAATAGGTACCAAGAGCATTGGATGCATGTAACAACGATTTGAACACTATTGAAGCTAATACAAAGGCCCACACTATGAAGATGGACCAAGGAGATGTAGCCCAAGAGGGGTGAACTCCTTCAACAAAAATTTGTGTATTGAGATCTGTTATTTGTGCTTGTTGTGTTTTTATATGCTGTTGTTTAGCCATTTAAATTAATGCTTTTAAGTTCACGCAAAAAACTAAATTTCAGCAAGTTAGATGAATTGACAACCACATGCTCATGGATAAACTCTCTACGGATAAGCAAACCAAAGCAAAGAAAATTTTATATCTAGAAATGATACTAGCATAGCATTAACTAGCAATGACTTTCAAATCACACCAATATAATTAAATTCAAAATAAATTTCAATAAAAAAAATTGCATTGCATTTTTTTCTAATTAATCATTCTAAAGGATGACTTTGAAGCTCCTATATGCTCCCTCTGCCTCAATTTTTGAATAACAACGTAGGTCATTCACGATTTGTCTTTAATGAAAATGAAATAAAACACTAGTTAGATCATCAACATATTGTAATTGATCCTAGAACCATGGGGTTTCCAATGCCAGAGGTCGAACCTAGGAACTCAAGTTTTCCTAGATCAAGACAATGAAGACCCACAATGTTGCAATAAGGATCTACTTCCAAGACTAAAGATACTAAGATGATGCCCCCCTACAAATGATATTCATATCCCTACTTTTCATCCCATTGTTAAACTAGGTTAAGGGATAGAACTCGATAAACACTGATAGATTTCGATGATATTTAAGATTTTCCCACCAATGACGAGTTTTTCAAAGGTTGGTTGAAATTAACCCTCGAGCAAGAGAAATTTTATGTTTCAACAACTATTAACTCCTACATTGACCTTTGGTGCTCTCACCACTATTGAAACTCATAAAGGAGAATCCCAAAATCCCAGTATAGATAACCACTGTAGAGAGTGTAGATTTGGCAAGGATTTAACACATATTTTTCATAATGAGAACCAATATGGAATATTTTTTGACTTGAAAACTTATGCTACTTTATTGGATTGCAAACATGTTCCAACTTGAAATATTTAGTCTAGTGCAAGCAAGTCCATGCCTACATTGTTCGAATGGCATTGAGGGGAATATCAACCTCCATACCAATCTTTTAGTAATGTATACCGAGTGTAGTAGTCTAGAAGATGTGTGCCTAATTTTTGATAAAATGCTTGACCAAAATTTGGTATCATGGACTGCCATGATTGGAACTTATGCAAAGTTTGGTAATTAAAATAAAGCACTCAATATCTTTCATGAAATGAAGAGGATTGGGGTGACGGAAGATACGACAGTGATGTCCATTGCTCTGGAAAATGGAGGAGCAAGAAATTTTTAAATAGTAGTGTCAAACCAACACTCAATAGAGGTGAGTGTCTGTATGGTGATGTCAAAATCAGTTTCATGGATTACTAATATCATATACATGCTTAGATTTTTTTTTTTTCTAATACACTATGCAATGCAAGATCATCACTAATGACACATGTTAGGCATGGATATGATGAAAGATATGGGTTTTGGTGAATATAGTGATGTGTTGTTCATGTTGGGAATGGATCAAATGAATTTGATTGTCCATTTTATGGCTAAAATTGGTTCATCTTTTGGATAGTTTCTCATCCTTGTTTTCATGTTCTTAAATTCCATGCAATTGGCATCAACTAGGCAATGATCAGTCACTATCAAGATCTAGGGCAACCATATACACTCAAGATTCAAATGTTGTTCAAGGAACTCGATTTTCTGCAAGGGGTGGTTCTCCATGTTCAAATGATGGTAAAGAAAAAAGTGAACTTGCATCCTATCTAGATCAAGCGTGTGCTGCTTTAAGACAACAATATTTTGTCAAATATCTTATGGATATTATACAATAACTGTGCAACTTTTCAAGAGTCCATCTTGAATTCTAGAATTTGGGCCAATAACAGCTTCTGGGATAGCATGGGGTGTCTTACTAAGATTGAAAAGAGAGTTTCTAGCTAGAAATTTTGTTCCTTACTTCTCATATTCTTATTCTAAAGCTCATCGCACTGATCTATTTTCATATTTCCACAGGCTTCTATTAGAAAATAGATTTCAACTGCTTTACAATATAATATGGGCATAAAAATAAGATAGACCATCTAAAATAGTATATTTTCATATAAATGCCTTGTCAATAAAGATCTTAAACTAGATTGGTGTCAAGAAGAGTTATCCAAGTATATCAGTAATCCCCACACAACATTTGTGAGAAAATATGCACAGAGGTTGTTTCTACATTGGTGTGGAATAAAAAGTCATTATTACGCTATGAGGGATGATTGGCAGATAAATAGAGTAATCAAGAGATTGTAAAAGCTTCTACATAATTCTAGGGGTATCCAAAAAACATTTTCATATGAGAAGGGTGTGAAACTAGTCAAGTGTTTTTCTGATATTTTTTAAGTTGCAATAGCCAAGCCTCACAACTAGAAAAATTCTTGCTATTAACCTATTTATGTGTTACATTTATTATTGAATGAGATATTTTCCTTTGGTGAGGAATTTGTTCTTGAAACTTTGAAACTACTCTATCCTTTTACGTAGGCAACAACCTTGAACACTCTCTTCAAAAATAAGAAGCTACGGATGCAATTTCAACCCCTACTAAATCAATATATCAATTGTATGATAATAATAAGAAAAAAAGGGGTGATGAGGGAGGTGATGCTAATGTTGATAAGTCTCTTGTTTGATAGTTTTCTCTTGATATTTGGGGCAACTACAAGATATTTGGAAAGGATTTGGAAAGATTGTAGTGGAATAGCCAGGTTAGTTGAAAGATCCCTTTCTGCCCATGTAATTCTACTTTGGGTCTATGCTGAATGTAGAGTCTAGACCTGACTATAATAATTCATACTTTTTGAATCATTGTGTTTTAGGTTAAAGTGAAAACATGATCTCCCATCACTGGTTATGATGAAGAGAGTAGGATTAGGTGGTTCCCTAATGGATTTCATATAGAGCATGGATTTATGAAGATGGAGTTGAACGTGTAGAGGTAAGATCTCAATATGAAAATAAAGTGAAATGCATGACTAAAGAAAATAGTACGGTGACAATTTTTTCCTGTTGAACCAATTTTTAGGTTGTATACTACTTTAGTATTGTATTCAAAGGCTTGAATTTTGAAATACACTTTTTAATTTATATGATAGAGGTCACAATGCCTCTGATATATAATCATATAGGATGTGTGTCATGAGTTGACATTCAATGCCAACTATACTACCCAAAAATTAATTCAATAATATTGTTATTATTTTCAAAGCATATAACCACTTATCTTGAGTATAATTACTTAAGTAAAAATTGCTAATCAGTAGGAGATCCTCCTAGTAGTCTCATTCCTTGATGTGACTAAACCCAGATTTGTCTATGCCACATTGGAAAGATGCAGGGAGATGGATATTCAATAGTTTTTAAGGCAGTGGAATATGTCATGCTTATGCGAGTCAGTCGATCCAGCACCTTCTGATAAGAAGGCGACCGACATGGGATACCGGATATAGTAAAGTAGAAACCATTTCATTTCCTTAATTGTTGAAAAAAATCCATTGTGTCTTATATCTCTAATTTTTGGGAGCGTTGGTGTGACTCAATCCATTATTTCCAGAGATTGAATGGAAGTGTAGAGTGAATTTTCAATGCATGTGGATGTCATTCACAAGGTAACTTACTATCCTTGTAACCTTTCTCAGTGGGGTGCGGTCAGAACTAGGCTTTTAACGCATTAGGCCTAGGGTTTTATTAAATGTTATCTTTGAATATGTTAATTTAAGAATTCTAATATAATGGCAGTAACAAGAACTGAGAAGTATTTCGTTCATACTTTGAATACCTCTAGATGCTAATAATAAAATTGGATATGGTAGATTGAATTATAATATTTCATTGGAGACTTGGAAGAAGCAGGGCCCATTTAACATAATATCGGTACGGTTTGTGGAAGAAGCAGGGCTGTTATCTACCATGGAAGAATGGGAGATAACCCCGTGGAATTTGGCAGTGGGTAAGGTACGAGATGTACCTATACTGATGGAAGGACGCAGAGGACTGCTGGACTTCGTGGTGATAGATACCGAAGGCATTGATATAATGCTTGGAAGGGAAGGACTTCTTCAGCTCAACCAGGTAATAGATGAGGTTGCAGGCCCGGAAGAAGAATTCGTATTGACCGAAGGTGTTGTGGACTTAACTGTGATGGAGGTCAGACTTGAAGATAATCAAGGTGAGCCCGAATCATGCAGCTCTGGGACATGGACAGATGAAGACATTCATTTGGAGAGACCATGTGATGGTGAGGAGATGAAGGGGGCCGAACTTGAATTTAATCAAGTTGAGACAGGGACATACAGTTTAGCAATATGGACGAATGATGACACTCACACGAAAGTACAAGGTATGGCAAAGTATGAAGAATACAGGTGGGAGTTCTCTATTGTCTTGAGCAGGTTGGAAAAAATGATGAGAGGATATCCCCAAATTCGTGAAGACCTTGCAGCCTTGGGGAAAAATGTTGAGGGACTTCTTCAAGCCGGTTGGACAATGGAGCAAGTAATTGCGGATTGTACTGCCGAAAAAGAGGAAGTTTTGATGACTAAAGATGCTGCAGACGTGACGATGGCCAAGGATGGACTTGAACTTGATCAAGTTGGACCACGTTCAGGCAGGTTGCATACATGTATAGATGAAGGTGCTCTCGCGGAGAGACCTCATGACGATGTTACATGTGTTTCAAGTGGATGTTTGGTAGATGGACCGGGTGCAGGAAGAGGCAAAATCAGTTTGCCTATGCTATGGAAGATCGTGCCATGGGTGTCCATGATGGGACTTTGTATGAAGAAGCAAGGATTGACAGCAGTTGCAGGACTTGTTGGGGTTATTTGTGACCTTATGGTAAGAGGTACAAGGGCCCGAGACAAGGGTGGAACGTAATGATCATTGTGGATGATTGAGTCATGCTTTAGCCATATGGCTAAGTTCCCGGCATGACTCGTGGACAGTTGAAGAGGGCACATGCTTGATGATGAGGTTGGTGACCGAGTTCACTAAACCGAAGATGACAGTCTTATGCAGCAACTTATTGTAGGAACACTTGTGGAGATGTTGCTTATTGACATCCGATGAGGTGTAACCAGACATGGATGTGGAGCAGATGGACTTGCTTTGTGACATGGAGACTCCATACATGGTAGACTTGGAGGTCTGAGATATCGGGGAGCCGAGGTTGTTGCACAATGCCGACCTTAATGTAGTATGGGATGCATACTTCCGAAACGTGCACAGGATCATGGATTGGAAGGGTGACTTGATGTGGAGGATTGATGAGGACACCATGGGATGGAATGTTGTCGGGACAACAACGGAATAGGGTGGGGGAGGATGTCATGCCCTGAGGAATCGGGCGCTCAGCGCATGGGCGGGCGACCCGCATGGTGGGCAGGCAAGCCTCCACCCGACAAAATGTGCACGACCCGCCACACGAAACAACATTACCGGTGGAGCGAGGCACACACATGGGCAGCAAAGGGCGGGTCGTGCGATGACCGCCCGAACAAATGACATCAACGGACGAGGAGGACGTTGTATGGAAAATAGACCAAAAGACTTATGTCCTTGGCGTGGTCGGCTTTGCGTAGCAAAGGCCGACCCGCCGGAAGGAATGGACATGACTTGACAAACAAGATCATGTGGGCAACATAATTAGAAATGTGGCACATGATAACATATTGTATAATGGCTGAACGCACATATGGATATGTGCATGGCCGAATATAATATGTGGGAAAATAATAGAATATGATATGCATGGCCTTATATATGGATAATGGGACGGCCATGGAGACATAAGGGGGAACGAATATCATGAACGCATATATTAAAAGATAATAATAAACAAAAGAATATATATGGCTTATATATATATGTAATGGAGATGGCCATTAAAATATGAAGAAGTGCGTATATGTAAATACGTGGATGGAGGACACGTATGACAACCGACATACTTTATGAGAGAGAATGTATGGAGGTTCCATTAAAATAATATAACGCATGGGCTTATAACCTGTCGGCCATAAAACAAAGCCGACATAGTATATGGGCATGCGGGAATTATATGTGGACTTTTAATGAATTAAGGAGGTTGGCTTTATAATAAGTGGGGCCTCGAACATAATGGAGAAACGTATATAAATGGATGAGCATGAGGCTCATTCCATCAATCAACTCACTGGAGTCTCTCGCATAAAGGACAAGGAGATGCGAAGATGTGCGCAGTTCTGTGCGCATGAAACCTAAAAGAAGTCTTTGCATAATTGGCCTTGGATTGTGGTGATATAGACTCGGCAAAGAGAGTTGGAAAATTTCTTAGCGCAACGGATAAGGTTCGGGGAGGCGCAGTAGTCATTCCTTGAAACAGGAAAGGGACGAAGTGTTGGCAAATTCGAAGTTCGGGCGCACAGTCGTATGAATAATCAGTGGACGGAATCGGTTGGGTAAGTGTGCAAGGCGCACAGTCTTATAAACAGTCGACGAACGGACCGATTGGGTAAGTGCGTGGAGCGCACTGTTGTATACACAGTTGGCAGCGTGAGAACGCAGCAGTGTTTACAATCGGCGAACAAGGTCGTGTAAAACATGGGCACAGTCGAATAGCAGCTGGTGAACGAGCAGGTGGCTCGGTACAGGTTCAACCGAACAGGTGGCAGCGTGCGGTAGTTGGGAGGTCAGGTTAATTAAACAGTCAACGTTGGATGAGCTTGTAATAGACAGCTCGACGGTCGACGAAGTAGAATAACCCGACAGTCGGATAAAGATCGCAGCGGACGTGCAGACGGACACGTGGATATTGCGCAGGTTTATAAAACGTGGAGCGTTGAAATAAAAGGCGCAGAGATTATATAGCAGACTGTCGAAGGTTGTCTCGTGGATAAACTGGGGATTGACACGTAGACAGTAACTTTTGTATTTACGCAGGTTTATATGCGTACTGGTGTACTGGAATAAACAGCGTAGCAGACTGCCAGGAGATTAAGTGTGGCCACGGATTCGATCTGATACACTTACATTGTAAATTTGGAAAGTTACATAATATATTGTTATTGAGGGCGCACTCATTTGGGGAGTTGCCCCTCCCGAAACAATTATGTGTTAATATTTCTGTAATACTGTGCATGTTAATTGTGTCGAATTATACATGGTTAATAATTGGGCGTGAATTATAATTGCAGAATTATAATGCTGGTTTTCTGATTGTGAATTTATATGTGGCTGTTCAATCATATAAGATTTGGGTTATATGTTGATGATTCGGTCATGAGAGTTATAAGTTCTGTTTAGTAAGTTTTATGGTTTACACTAATTCGATAGAGTTGAATTAAGTGTTGGAAACGAAGGCGTAGTCCACGTACGCCCAAACCCGGCGTAAGGTGGTGCCGCACCCGCCCAATAAACAAAAAAAAATATTGGGGGCGCGTGCGGCACCACCGTGCACGATTATTTGTTCAATAACCGCACATATGGACTACGCCTTAACCGACATTAACATACTTTAACTGTTATCTCATAACCATGTAAAAGCGTTAATCTTTATGATTCTTCATAAACCATTCTTAACATTCACATGCAATTAAACCGAGTAACAAATTGCAAACAACAGTAAAGAATGGGAGGGGCAACTCCCGGTAAAGTCTGCCCACAATATATTATCTCAGAATTTCTTCAATAATATTACAATGCAAGTGTGCCTGGCGTAAACCCGAGGCCACACTTAGAATATTACAACAAGGCACAAACCAGCCTTATACATGCACCATTATGCACCTTTGCCCAAGAACGGGTCTCCACATGCTCCTCACAATCCTGCATAATACCATGTGCCACAACCTTCCTCAACCGAACACCTTCCACATAACCCAATCCTGAAATATGCGATGTCACTTCCTCATTTATGCACATAAGAGAATGCGCATTTCATGAGGCCTTCGCACATCCTTCATGTCCTTATGCGAAGAGGAGTGAAGAGCGAAGTGTGTTGTTGATCCAAATGAGCCTCATGCTCACTCCATATATACGCTTTCCTCATGCGTTAAAGGGGCGTGTGCTCCACTCATTGCCGACCCCACCATAAACATACATGCCCACGTATTAACATACATACCCCTCATACATCATGTCGGCTTTGTCTTAACATACGTGCTCACCCCCATATGCTTCATGGCCGACATGTTATGAGCCCATGTATTTTTACTTTATATTATTTTTATGATCCTCCATAACATTATACCCCATAAAGTATGTCGGTCATCATTATTTTTATTCTCCATTACATGTACGTCCTTCTTATGTTTTAATGGGGGTCCTTTATTCATGGCTATCCTCCATTAACATACATATAGGCCACGTACATAATATATATAAGCCCATATTCATTACATGCTTTACCCTTACGTATAAGCCATGTAACATGCTTATGGATTATATTATATTTTATTCCTCCACACATATTTATATATGTGTATAAACCATATGTTATAATTTCTTATTACTCCACGCATATTTCCTTATGCGTATAAGTCATTATAACACATGTTTTCATGTACATAAATATTTCATCCAACACTTAGCCATATCTGGGCCTAAGTGCTCTCGTCATGTTTTTATGTCGCACATGTGACGATCTTTCGTCACATGCTGCCCGCCGTCGTTCGTCGTCCAAGTGTCGGAGGTTCGTCCATCGTCCAAATGCCCAAACCGTGTAAACCTGTCCATACGCAGTCCCACTTGACAAGTGCCCAAATCGTATGTCCAGCACGTAGTACTGTCTGCACTACTTTTAAAGGAATAATACGCATATGTGACATCAACCAAGGCTAGTTGATATGTAATTCTAGAAGAACATGACTTATCAATTTTCTTTTCTTGTTATATTTTAGGACATCAAATTCTATTGTAATTTGAATGATACAACAATTGGGTAGCATAATCAGCTCTTTGCCAATAATGATAAACAATTGCATAACCATATCATTGGTCATTTATATGACATCTTTCTGGTTTGGTTGATAAACCTTTTTTTTTAACAAAGAGGGGACAAAATTCCTTATATCATCTTTACAACATGATGATCTCTAGCTACAAAGCTATGACAAGGGATATGTTTTTGGTTAGAGTGACCTAGACCTAAAAACCCTGGCGTCATTAATGAATATTGCATTAGATTTGGGACCATCATTAATAGATTTTTTTCAATTCCAATAACATGTTCTCACACTTGGGAAATTCTCATCCAACTCATGGAAAACACTCAAACTTACCACTAGACCACTTGAAGGATGTCATTTTTATCACTCTGGTCTCACTAAATGTAATCAAGTGCCACTAGGCATTGCAAACTCATAATCTCTCTTTAATTAATCATTAACACTTGCAAAAATTAGTTATACTCTACAAGTATGTTATACTTTGAATGAATGTTAAGTCTAAGGATGTTATAATTCTTGACGATGTTGTGGGTTGCCTAATGTTCATTGCTTTGACAAGATATACTACCTTATATTTTCTCACTCTTAGTTATATGTATTAATGTGTTTTGGTAGAGGCCTATGAAGTGTGGTGTACCTAAGGAGAAATTAGAGCAATTACAACCAAGATTGGTAACCTGTATTAAATATAATAGTTCAAAGCTACAATCAGTTGTATCCGCCCTTTTACTTGGCGTTGACGAATTAAATGGAGTAACATCTTCATCTAGAATTAAAAATAAACTTTTTGAAAGCATTAAATGGGTACAATTGTTAATGTTTGAGGAGCCTTGGGTAGTTCTTGATGAACACAAGAAGCAGGAAACTGATACTCAAGGCATATGTGAGGCGGTTTGGAAAAACAATGAAATTTCAGATAGGTGCCAGACATGTGAGAAACATCTTATCTGTGCTATTTGTGTTCCTTGTTTCATAGCTGGTAACCATGTCAATCAAAATTATGTCTCCATGATTCACATAAATGGTGGTTGTTGTGATTTTGGAGACAAAATAATGTGGAAGTCAAAATATTTTTTCTCCAAACATAAAGGTCCAGGATAGGTGCAACCCCCACCACTAAAATATGAAAAAATTGCAAAGCATGTGCTACAGTCCCTTCTAATTGAATGGAAATAACATCTACTAGTTGAAAAAATAGTGGCCAAATGCAAGCCAAAGAAATGGGATGAACAAAAGGAAGAGGGAAATGTTGCTTAGTCTTTGTGAGAGTATAGAAAATATTAAGGAGCTTGTGGGGCTTGGGTGCAAAGGTTCAGGTTTGGCTGTAAATGGCAATCTGAAATCTTATGATAATCAACCTAACACCTATTTCAAGTGTTAGCAGGTTAATATATCTCAAGGTTTGCTAAGCATATATTTTGCAACCCTATTTAGATCATTAAGGTATTTGGACAAGCTGATCCTCAATCAGACTATTTTCTTGGGGAAATGTAAAAGAATCCTTATAGTTGTGATAGATAACTCTACGAAGAGGCATATAAATATATTTGAAGAAAGACCAATACTACAAGGTAGGACAAGAAATTGGACCCACATAGGGAAACAAAATTCAACACTTTTCTTGACATAGAAATTATTATATGATTGCAAGAATATGAGGTTGTTTCTACAATCCCAAGGACCGAGGGTAAAAATTTGATACCAAGAAGAATTGTTTAGAAATTAAACCGATTTATTTTTTTAATTTTTGTTTCGATTAAGCTACAATTGATCTTGCAAACCTAACCATGAGATTCCTACACCTCCTTCATGTAGACCTTGCCATGGCCTTCAAAGTAATGTGGCACATGGAATCTCCAAGAAATGTATGTTGCAAATATTGAAAAAAAAATCATATTTAGAAACAAATATATATAATAGGGTTTCATCAAGATTAGGCCCATTAGCTTGTGGAATATTTTTAGGTTAAACTTTTCTGGCCTTTTTATTGGAAGTCCCTTGATATATTTATCTAGAATTGATTTTTATGACAGCAAAATGAACTATTGCAAATGGAATTGTTAATATAAATATTGGATTTGTCTTTGATTGAGCCATTATCAACTCACAAATGCCACATAGTGGGAAGTGAGGCCAATTGAGGTTGCTCCAAGCCAGCTAGGTAATATGTAAATGCTAGGGAAGGACATAATTAATGAGTAGATTCATGCAGTCACATACCCATAAGATTCTTTATCACTAATGATCCTATATTGGTAGAAAAAACATTAAGTAACCATTTCCAATTGAGATGAACACTAATTTTATGTTTCCTTTCCCTTCTAAAAAGTTCTTTTGGTATTCAATGGAAAGGTAGTTGGCTATGTCAAGCAAGGATTCCTTAAAGGAATGATGATAGAAGGAGAATCCTTTCATATAAGCCTTGAGCATGGTGCCTATTCAAAAGGCAGCCCCCTCCAACTTCAAACCTAATTTTCCCTCTCTTGAGATGAAAATGTTTGAGGATTCTCTAGACTGTTGAAATAGAGTCTGGTTGCTAGTTTATTTAATATTTTTGATGCATAAGATTTTTGCTACAATGGACTTTGTAACATTGATATTAAGTAATTTTTTAACTAGTTTTTCATCATAGTGGTTTAAATGTTCATTATAAATAAGTGATTAACACTTTTTTAACTAATGAAGTTGTTATGTTAGTTTATTTTAATTGATAATTTACATAGAGTTGATGGACTGGTGAGGTTATTGTGCTACATCCTTGCTGGGTGATTAACTAAAGTTTTTTTTCTCTAATATTTCTAGATGGGTGGACGAGGTTGTGCTAGATTCTCCTTGGGTGATTATAAAAGAGTTTTTAGAAAAACACCAAATTGAATTTCTTTCTCATGACACCCTTTATTATGACATTCACCCCTTCTACTTAGAAAAATTTGCTTTATTTTAAAAATATCGTTACTTGTTAGTGGAATCATGAAATGGAGACCAATATAGACATGTTTTGGTTGGTTTTATCTTTTTATCTTCTAATATTATTAGCCTTTGGAGACATCTTAAATATTCCAATATGGTTATTAAAATTCTTGATTTAAGAATATTACATCACTATGATGTGCAACGATGATCCATTTTTCATGTGTAAATATGTCAAAACTTGATTTGGTTGTGAAAATAGATTCTTTGATTAAAATTTTGTAGGGAAGGATACCATCATGGCAGTGAGCCCAAAGATTGTGCTAACCTTTCAATTGTGTCTTCCTCAACTATAGGAACATTTGGAATTGACCACCTCATATTTTGGATATTGTTAGAGTTTGTTAGGGTTTTAGTGGAGTTTATTCATTATTTACTCCACCCTAGTCTAAATCTAGGATTATATTGTAAAGGAAGTTGGATCCTCTCCTATATATCTCGTATAATATAGCCTCTTCCTCATTTGAACTCATGGTTGGATTTTGATAGCTCTCTCTCTTTTGGATCCTAATAGACATATCTTTCATGGTGCAACTTGAAGTGTAAGGGTTTCTTCCCCATTTAAAATGTGACATCCTTCTTCCTATTTATCATGTTGCTAATGGAATGTAGAGTAACCTAGAACTTTTACATTAGGGCCATAGAAAGGAAAATATGTCTCATTGGAAGGGTTTTATGTTAGAATTGTATTCATATACCCCCTTTTGATGTTTTATGCATGATTATATTACAGTAATCCAATCATCTCTTCAAAGTAAGATCTTGTAATACTTAATTATATGCGGCACACCCTATTTTACAGTGTTTTGATGTGGCACATCTTGGGACATCCTAGCTGATTTCTACATTCATTTTTCAGCATGTTAGGGTTTATTTGTGGCATGTGCATGTAGTCCTAATTTCCATATCCTTTCATGAACTAGCCCCTTTCATGGACTAGCCTCCTTTGACTCCATTCATTCCAGGGATAGGAACTAGTCTTAATGGTCCTCTCATCACCCCTTTATAATATACTACAACACAAAAAATTGTTTTGCTAAAGCTACTCTTCCAAATCACCTTCTTTTATCTGATCATTAGTAATCCTATCCTATGGAAGCGCCCGTGGAGTTGGAGAATATCCAACATAAAGTGTAGAGATAGTCATTGATATTATAGTGGGTGACCCCTCTAAGTTATAGTTGGGCTAGATTTCTTCTTTGGAGCATTAATCATACATGCTAGTTCAAGTTGTAACAAAGGGCACATGTATGTCTCCAGCATGCATGCACCAAATTTAAACAATTTTTCATTTTAATTATTTCTAGAGTTAGAAAGTTGTTTTCTATATTTAGTTAAGTAATAATTCTTAATTATGAAAGTGCATGAGTTAGAGACTTTTCCATATTTAGAACATGGCTCAAATACCTAGGAGTGAGGCATTTGCTTTCATTCATGCATTAGTTCCCCGTGGACGTTCTATTCTAGGGAATTGACACAGGTTGGGGCCTTGGGTGCTCTATTATATGCACCCTAGTCCAAGAAATGTTGATCAAGTGATCCAACAAATGGATTATTTTTGAGACTATGGGTGGAAGGATTTCCATTAAATATTACAAGCATGAAATGAGAATTTTGATGAACAACTTCAAGCATAAATGTAGAAATTTAATGTCCCAAGTTCAAATCAAGAAAATATTGACATCCAAGGTCAAAATTTTGGTCTATATTGTAGACTAGTGTGTCTCACATAATATAATTCAAATTGGGCATATGTTGACATGTAACTAGCCAATTGCATAGAAGCTTTGGTGACAACTGGATGATTTAATGCCTTGACCTTGGGTTTATTTAAATTGGTTGTTTTGGAAGTTTATTTAAGAAACACTTGTCCATTGCACACTACAAACTTGTTTGGGTTAAACGTTGTAATGAACATCTAACAAGATTGAAAATGCTACACTGAATGGAGTAGTTTTCCTATGTTTAGGTGCTAGGTTTGAGTTTTATTTGTTGTCAAGTTTCCTTTTGCAATATTTCAATTCTTCATTTTGGTTTAGTCCTTCCTTAGCCACCACAGTTTCTATAGACCTTATTTGTTCATTATTACAAGGGGAAATACCATAGCTATGGGATATGTTATTGCACATGTTTGTTCCTCTATGATGCATACATGACTTCATGTTGAGCATCATGCTTGCTATGAGAAGACACATAAGTTTTTCATCTGCATGCTAAGAGACATGAATCCACACAAATTTAAACTGGAGGTTGATAATTTCTCTGCTTAAGGTGGGGTTAGGGTCATTTTGCATGGAAGGTGTTGATGGGAAGACAGGATCCCACCTCTGTGTGGTCTTGTGTAACAATTCATGCCAGTTTAATTTGGACTACGTTTGGTTTGTTGTTTCTTGTTTTCTTTAAGTTTTCAAGGGGACCCCTCCTTGGAGTCACTCCAGTAATGGGGGACTCTTGAGGCCAATGGTATCCTTTAATCTGAGTTTTAGTTGAATGGATGCTCCTTGGTCCTTCCCCCATCGAGCTTGTAATATTCCAATTTTCAATTATATGTTTAGAAGTGTCCTCTGTTCTAGAACACAAGAATTACAAGCATTGTTTGGGACCTGAGTGTGTGGCAACGTGAGTCACATGGAATGTTTGTTTCATATGTTGATTTCTTGAGTTGTTGGTAAAGCAACATGTAATTGATTTTGGAGAAACCTTTACAGTGGTTTGTTGTTAGATTAGATATAGTGAGAGTAATCTTAACAACACGTGCTCAAAAAAATGGAACATATATCAAATGGATTTCAATTGGGAACCTGGAACTTAGCTGAGAATATTGGTCTTTGTGCAGAGTTGATGGATTATAGAGAACTTTAGAAAATTAGAAGAGTTCTCAGAAACCATGAGGAACATATTTAATGAAATAGGATTTTTATATTTACAGTCACTTCAAAACTCCATGAAAATGACCACCAGGTCAGTTCTCTGATAACAACAATTATGGGGATCTTGTGGAATTGAAGCAACAATTAGTTTTCTTGGAAGCATAATGCAATCTTCTTAGAAATTCGGTCCCTACTTTAAGACATGGAAATCAATGGGGTTTCTAATAAAAAAATTCCAATAATTCAACTTGAGGGGAACCAAAGGAAGATAAAACAGTGCAACAACTTGCTAAGGACGTGAAAATAATAAATCAAGGATTTGAACCTCTATGCATAGAACTGGAAGAAGAATTTAGTTGTCATGTCCTCTATTTTCAAGCTATTAAAATTCTAGGTTTATATTACAAAATATATGGTTTCAAGAAATACTGGGAAATTTTGTATAAAGACAGAGATACATAATTGGCATAATTTTTGGTTTGAAAGTTTTGTAACAGAATTGTCATGTATTCTCACTTTAGGCAATACTGCAATCTTTATTAATATAAATGTCCTTAGTTATGGTTATAAAATAATAATGTTAATAATAGGAATCCTATCTTACATATTTATATGCATTACGGAACATCTTGCTAAAGGTGTGTTAATCAATTGAGGGTCATGTGGAAGTTGCGAATGAGTGGGATAAGCTCATGTTGATGTTTGAGCAAACATTTGGCCTTTATATCTCTTAAATTGCACACAACAAGACATTGTATTAACAATGGGAGGATCACAAGAATTTGGAATATGCACTCACAATGGAGGAAGCAAATTTCATGAAGCATCATTGTAATCAGTCCCAAATTGACACTTGGAACCTCCTTTATTGTTTGTTAAATACCCCTTCCTTGTTCAGGACTTATTTCCGTTGTTGAAGATGGTGTTGTATTTATCTCAAATTTTGGAAAATTTCATATGGGTTTTTAAGATTTGACTAAATTCAAATTCCATGCTTCAAATTTGACGAACCCATTGTTCCTTCAAATTTGTAGGTTGCAAATATTTTGATGAAGCCCCTGGAAAAAGGGGTTGTGTCTCCATTGATATGTTACAGTTCTACTGGTTCTGTGCATAGAATGAGAGCACAACATTAATAATAAGAGCCTCTATGTGATGTAGTCAACATAATCAAAATTTGAGGCTCTTTTCAGCATTAGCCAGTATCTGTTTTTCTAGACTTGCTTTTATGTTTGCAGAGAAGTGCTTTTTTGAAAATACTCGTGTTTTTTTCCAAAAATAGAATAGTTATTATTTCACTTGTTTTTATATTCTATGAGGGAAATGTTACCTAGGAGGTTGCACACGATTTTATGTGCTAATTACTCCAACTATCGAGTGCTTCTATCTCAACAACCGCCAGCAATTCTGGGTGCACTATACTAGGTTAAATTGAGGTTTTGGGGTTCACCTCTAAATTTAGGGTTTCTAAATGTGAACCTTTCTGTGAAATAAGGTAGGGTGGGTGATTGCATTTATTATGTTTTGAGATGAGCATATATGTTCTTTCCAGTCAATAAAATATAGATGCATGATTTAGAATTCAAATTTTTGTACTTGTTGTTCATCATTTCAGTGTGATGTGTGGGTTATTACAACATTCAAAATTTATTATTTTTATTGGTGTTTAACTTTTAAGCTTCCTATATCTTATGGTTTAAATTCTGAGTGTAGGATATGATTAACATATGAAATTTATCACTTCCAAAAGGTATACTATGTTTTGTTGTTGAATGTTTACCCATTCTCGGTTCAACCCCACTTTTGGTTTCTATGTCATTTGTGACCCCGATCTCATTTTAGGGACAAGATGCTCTAGGAAGTGTTTGATATTATTACCTGTTGTACTTTTGAGTCCCTTTAACCCATTTTGGTCATTTGCACATTAATGCAATTTCATATAATTTATGTATATTGGAATGAGACTATTGTTTCCTTTTCCTAGCAACTTCATTCCTTTTTTCTATTATAGATACCTTGTTTATAAAGTTCAATATATTCCTTGTTTAAGTTTTATTGTGAAGTGTTTTTGAAACAGAGACCTATTGGTATATCCATGTGACATTGGGTCTTGGAAAGTGATACAAGCATGGTAGCTAAAAACATAGGGAAAAGGAGGTTTGTCAACTACGTTGTGTTGAAAGAATTTTTGGGTTATTTGCATTCATATGAAGGAAACAAGAAGTCATGCTAAATGCAATTAACAATGTCATGGATAAGAATATTTTGGTTATTTTCATTGGTAGGAAGGTGGAAGGCATACATGAAGTGTGATTTATTGCTTATGCAGGTATGCGATCTAGATTACAATTATAGGGATATTAATATCTCCTACTTATAAAAACACCATTTTTAGGATATCGTTACCATGGAATTTACAAATTGTGAAGAGTTTGTTTCAAGCCTCAAGGACAGAAGAAAAATTGTTGAAAATCATTCTGTAGAAGAAAGATGTTACATCCTGTGGGCCCACATGGGATGATTAATAGGATCAAATAGTATTGAAATCTTTGTAAAAGAGGAAGGATTTAAGCATAAGGTTGGGACTTTCACTCCTTCATTTTCGTCTTTTGGATCACATAATGCTCTTCATATTCTCTGTGAAGATTATTATTTTATCACTTTGATGAAAACAACTGGTTTCTATAGGGTCTCTTGAGCAGTTTTTAATATTAAAATTTCAATCCCTTACTAGTTACAACAGAAATATGTTGGGAAAAGAGAAAAGATGATTTTCTTTTCTTGTGTGGAGATGATCTAAAACGTTTGAGAATGTGGATTGGAGTGACTGAATTTTCAAAGGAATCTTTGAGTGACATTTAATATGAAATGGACACTTAAAGAATTGTTTGTACAGAAAGTTATGGAGCATCGAATGACACAGAACATCTTCATTGGCCTAGAATTCCAATACTATAGATCTGATGACATGGGAAGATCCATCAGGAGAATCTAAACACTGGCAAGTTGTAACACTTTACCACAACATATTTCCAAATCTAGGAAGATCAAATGACTTTTTTCAAGGACAAAAATGCAACACATGGAATATGCGTATAGATTTCATGGAAGTTTGAAATAAAGTTCACTGTTTCATTTCTTATATATGGAATCATGGATACCATGATGAGAAAATTATGCATGTATAGCTGAAAAATTTTGAGACAACCTACTGATTTGAAATTGAAAAGAATTACATTCATAATGGATGAGAGATAAAACCTATGATTCACACAGAGCATGTACAATTTTGAGATGTGATGTAGATCGATAGCCAGAAATTGAAAATATCTCCTGATTTTAGGAGGCTACCCTTAGGAAAACCTTCCATACTTTTTGTTATACATAATCCATAGGAATTGTGATGATTTGAAATTTATAGGAGAAATATGAAGAGTTAGAATAGAAAGAGACATTGAATGATCTCAAGCATGACACCTTCCTCCACAACCAACCATGTCCTTTCTTAATTCTTCTTAAAAACCCCCAATATTATTTTCTTTGACTTGGATTCCTCCTTTACTACCTTCACTTCACCATTAACTATCAATTAATTCTTCATATATTTTGATGGGTAATCCTTACGAGGGTTTTTTTTCAACACCTTTGGTGCTTGATTAACATGTGCAGGTTATAATTTTTTCAGGTTGAATCACAGTTGAGGTTTGAGAGTGTTGAAATTTACTTCATCTCATGATATTACTTGGTCCAATAATGCCACATGTGTGGAATGTATATTTTTCAATTGAAAAACTCACCCTTTGCACATATGAGGTGGATACCTCCCTTGTCCCTTTGTAAAAGATGTGGATTTTGATGGTGGGGACTGTAAAATCTGCTTCCCCTTGGCCCCATAGGGGTCTCCTCAATTTATTCTCTTGGAATGAAATTATGGTTTTCATTGAAGCTACACCAATTTTTTTTAATATGGAGTAACCTAGGGTTTGAATAAAAGAAACTTATCCATGAGATAACTTGAAGAATAGACGCCAGCTGTTGGAAATATGAAGTGTGGACCCAATCCTTCCAATGGATCCACTAGATAGTCCATGAGCTTTTTTCCTTCACTTCTCTGCAACCCCACCTTTTCAACCTCTTCGAAACACCCATCCTCCTCTCATGAAGAAGCAATTTTCAATCTAGAAAGTTACTTTCCTTATTTTAGACTTTTCAAATTTAGGAAAAGAACCAATCTTTAACTAACGTGTATGGGTTGGAGGGTTTTATAGAATTAAAGTAGGGAACTCAATTTTGAGAAATTTTCACATACATGGAGGTTATGCTTCCATATGATAGATTTTGGGTTTAGGGGTTTTCTTCTAAAATTTAAACTTAAGAGCTCTATTTTGTAAAGATCTCGCCTTCTACATTAGTGAAAGAAGCTAGAGTGGGTGAATGATATTCATTTAGTCATGTATTGAACCAGTGATTAGTGAGTGGTGTACATTGAATAAATAAAGAGTGATGTGATTTGTTACTTCATCATGTAGCTTGTTGTTCATATATCCAAAGTTGTCCTTTTTAACTTCTAGTGTTCCTTTACCCATGGTTTTGATAGGTTAAACAATTTTCCACCTATGTTTTGATTAGGAGTGTAGGTCTGTTAGCATGATCTGAAAATTTAACATTACATATGCTCCTTCATATTCCTACTATTGATTAGAATATCAACAAAGAAAACTAATATATATTTCCTTTATGTGGCTTATAAATTTGATTTACATCGGTCAAGGGTCTTATTCCTTAAACCAATAATTCGTTGCTTCATTTCTTTCCATTTGGAAAGTCTTATTTGGCCAATTCAGTGCTTCATTTCTTTCCAAGTGGAAATTTCGGTGGAAAAGAAATACCAAGTTTTATTCTTCAGGAAAAATACGTGCAAACAAATTTCAGCACTCACACTAGAGCCAAATTTGGATGGCAAGTTGTCTTACAAGAATTGTAATTGTTGAGAATTTTATGTCTTTTTGGTTTCATGCTTGGATCAAGAAAGCTTATTTTTTCAAAAAGGTGGTATGCCAATTGGCGTTGGAAAAAGCTCACATCTAAGAAGAGTAGTCATTGATAAGAATTATTGTATTCGAGATAATGTCAAGGTAATGATTAATCCATTATTACTACAAGGATTAGTTGTTTCTTTCATGAATTTTACGTATAATTTCCTCAAATGGAATAATTGAATGGACATTTTTATTCAAATTATAAATGTAAACAATGTACAAGATGTAGCGAGATTGGCAGGTGGATGTCATCATAGTCAAGGGTGTTATAATCCCTAGTGGAGCCATTATCTAAAATTTTTAGATGCATTTCCATTATTCGAAAATTAAAATTGTATTTTTTTCATCTTCAAATAGGATGACATACTAATTCTCAATGGTTGTGTATTGCAAGGGAGATTACAAAACAAAGCAACTTTTGCATTTTTAGAATAAATATTGAATATTTTTATTCTTTGTTAACATCTTCCAATAAGGATCTTGCTTCATTTAATTCAAGAGGCATAACTGAGTTCTCATACCAATCAGTTTTGTATAGATTCAAGTCGTGTTGAATTCAATCATCATTTCCAACATTCATAGTGTTATCATTCTTTATTATCAACAAAATTATGCAACACCAACTCACCATCTCCTAGATACTTCAAGCCATACTTAACTATGCCTTTCAAGTATCCACATTCTTAGCAAGTTTATAATTAGTCTACTTGAGTTCAACCATGAATAATGTTGAGGTATTCACTGCAAAACATATGTTAGGCTTGGTATTCACAAGATACATCAAGAAACCAATCAACTGCATATACAAAAAATAATATACCAAATGTGAAGCTAAATTAACATATAACTTCAGATTTGGAACCACATCAGTAGCCAAGGGTTTGCAATCCAACATCTAAAATCTCTTCAAAATCTTTGTTATGTATTTTCCATGTCTAAGGAAGACTTCACTTATACCTTAACAAACCACTAGACCTAGAAAGTAATGCAAAAGGACTATGTTCTTCATATCAAATTCACTAGCTAAGTTGGTCTTCCATAATGCATGGGATTCTCAAAATTTCATGTAAGGATCATATCATATACATACAGGAACAAGACAAGCAAAATAGATTTATCATATAAATCATAAAGGTTATCATCTACAACAACGTTGATGAAATCCAAAGTCAGTAAGTACTTATCAACCCATGAGTAATATGCACGTGTTGCTTTCTTCAACCCATAAAGGAGCTTTTCAACCTCTCAATTGATTAAGATACACTTCATCTTTGGTCGGGTCATTTAGAAAAGAAGTCTTTATAAGGCACTTGTCCTATCAAAAAGTGGTTGTGATATCTGATATCTAAGAGCAGAGATAGCCTGCAACAAATATTGTTATGATGTTGTCATAAAGGATGTTGGGCCTCCAAAGGATAATGTTGTTATTTATGATTTGTGTGCATGCTATAGGATGAAAATATCATGCTCTACCTTGATCTAGAATCTACATCAAGGGTGATATTACACCTATTCATAATGGTTTATTTCTAGGCTTAGTTTCATCAAAACATGTTGGAAATGAGAATTGGAAACTTTTGGGTCTTTTCTCCTAGATTGAACTTTTGTTGACTAATTATTAAGCTTTCCTTTATTTCAACTAATCCTTTTTCATTAATAGGTCTAAAACAAACCTTGTTTTTTTCAAAATTTGCATCTATCCTTCTTCAAATCTAACACATCAGTATGTGTCATCATCATGCATGAGAGGCTTGCGAGCAGAAATAACATCATCAATGAGCATAAATGGGCCTATTTATAGAAGGTGCCAGTTATCACTTCCCATCAAGGTAAATTTGCAATGTCTCACAGGACAACTACTTTTTGACTTGAGTGATAAAAACTATTTCTATCTCTTTGATATGGAGTCATTTTACACAACAAAAGCATTAAACATGTGCATACTAGATATTATGAAGTCTGCCTAGAAAATTGTTGTTTCAATCTTTGGTCATCTATTTTATTTTCTATTGTCATAATTGTTATTGTTGCAATCGAGTTCATACTTTTACTGACATGTATATTTTAACAACAGGAGGACCAAATTTTGAGCCTTTGTACCGAGATATGGAGAAGGGTGATGAAGACTAAAATCAATTCAATGATATTAATAAGCTTATTATCTACTCTCCACTTCGGATAGAGTATAGAATTTCACTTCTTCATCTATAAAAAAATAGGCTTAGGAAAGTTAAAGCTTTGTGTATATCACAGTCCCATGATGATGTACATAAAGTTGTACATAACTAAAGATCCAAATTTACCATTATTTTATTTTTATCCTCTAATTCTTCCAATTTGTTTTCATAAGACTAATCGTCGTGAGAAAAAACTTACAAGGAGGATGATGATGATGATGTTTTTGTTCTAGAAGGTGTGGAACCTTTGTTGCACGATACACCACTTTACACAGATAAAACAAATGTTGGTATTTCATTATTGTTTGTTCCACACCTATTCAATATGCAATCAGGTTGTATTCGATGAGCGGAAGATATTATTCTTGTTTCTGATTGGTACAAGGAATATTGGCATGCATTTTTCTAATGTATGACACATATTCATGTTCTTTAGTTTTTTTTTTCATGTGCCATGGATTTTATTACTTAAATGTTTCATGTCATGCAGTCCTCACACATATCCAATGAAGCTTCATGTGAGCTATCAGATGCTCCTAAAATGTTGTGTTGAATGAAATTAATCACAGGCATCCAAAGGATCAAAAGAGGAAATACTTGTTTCATTCCCTACAAGCTACCAAATTTTCCATTCAACCGAGCTAGATTGGGCAGAGGTTGGGCTTCAAGTTTGCAGACAAGGTTACTATATGTTGAATCTTCTTGTTCACTGAAAGAACTTGAATTATTTTCATCCTCATTACAATTTCAATTTGAAGCCTGTGACAACATCATAGTGAAGGAGCGTAAGAACTCATGTTTTGGAAATTCTTTCCATTTATGTCATGAAATTTTATGACTAACAAAACTAGTTGTTGACACAAATATCCAATTTTGACTAGGAAATGTAGATGCTTTCTAGTTGGCATACGAGTTACAATATACATTTTCACATGTAGGTTAGTTGACTGGTATGTATCGTTACAAGTATCGGCTTATGTAACAAATAAGAATGTGTAAAGATCTAGTAAATAATTTGATTTATTATCGTTTTGACACTGGGCCTATTGGGAAAGGACCTAAATGTATATTTTGGGCTCCAATGTGGAGAATATGGTTTTTTTCCCTACGTGGTATACTACCACTGCTAGAAAGGTGGCTTGGAAACTTTCTTGCACGACAATTTGAAGGTCATCATTCAAAGGGAGTGGCAAACACTATGACGAAACAAAGGGTTGAAAGTCATTTTGATTTGGAGCTTGGAGCAGTTTTCATGCATGATGTTCTTAATGCAATGCCAGGTGATTTTAACTTTTGCCTTCTGTGATAACTAGAAGGAAAGTGATGTTTCTTTTGTTTGGAATGTATCATTTAGATCGAAATCACTTCAATGTTAATAGTAAATATGATTGAGTTAATCTATTCTATATATGTTCATCCCTTGATGGGCATGCTATTTCTCCTCTTCCTGGCTCATTTTGCAATGATTAATTTGGTTAATTGCTCTGAAGTTTCCACATTCATGTTTCTCCCTCTGTTTTGTTTTAGTTTTATGCAATTTTGATGTGTTACTGATTATCTTATCTAATTGCTGACATACTTGGTCATATTGTGACAGAGGGAATTATGTAGAACAAAGATCACACCATTTTGCAACATTTGAGTGAATATTGGTGTTGTTGGAAGGAAAAAATCCCTGGAAGGTACATGTTGTAATAGAACTTTCAATTAAGCATGAAAATTTTAACTATTTTCTTTATTTATGTTCTCTGTTATATCTCAAATTTATAAATAAGATCACTGCTTTGGCACTCCAAGTGCTTCGACCACCTGTGCCAATTGAGAATATGATTCTTCATTATGTAAAAGAAAAAGAAGACTGGTGGACTAATATTTCTCATTATAATTATGAATTTATTGATCCAGGTGGCTCCAAAGAGACACATAGGACAAAGAGGGCTTATGAACACTCGAAAATCAAAGTGCTCAGAATGACTTCGACCCAGGACCAGAGCGTAGATCTCATTGTCATGATTGTGGAGGTGTGAATGGTTCGTCAAACCGAGCTTATATGAGTGAGAACAGGCCAGCCAAAGTTTTTGTCAAAGTTGGGTTGTGGGCTAGGTTTAAGTGTCCTACAATTTAACCGATCCCGGGGCATAACTTACCTCCCGAAATCGGTCAAAATTGTGCCCTTGTTAATTTTCCCAATGACCCTTATTTTCTGAAGATTTTAAAAACACCTCGTATTTTTAAAAAATAATAATAATAAAAATATGAAAATATGCCGACGGGCCACCACCCCCACTGTCCTAACCCCTTCCCAACCATTTCATAACAAAATTATATTAAAAAAGGGGCAGGAGGCCATGACCCCACTGCTCCTACAACCTTAAAAATATTAAAAGATTATCAAAATTTGGCTCGACGGCCATCAGCTCGCCAAGCCCTCTACCACTACCATAAATTGTTATATTCTATGTATAGAAGGGGTGGGCACAGGCCACCAGTGGTGGACCTGGCCCACACGCCTACGCCTCCAACCACCATACCTTAAACGCATCGTTAAATGCGATGACAACACCACTTTAAAATGGCACAACACGGGAGATAAGGGACCGGCGGGGGTCGAACCCATCCGGCCCACGTGGCCGACCTCCAAGCAGGCAACCTCGATATAAACTTAAAACAAAATATTATTTGATCAACCAAATACGGTATGTGCCAAACACATGCGGTTAATTCAAACAACCAACCGTTATACCCTGCGGAGGAGAGTATGGGGGCGGACCACCCAAGGCAAGCCCAACCACCCAAATCCTTTTATATAAAAACAAATTTGGTGTAAGAAAAGGAGGTGGGGTTTGACCGCCCGACCTCCTCCCTATTAACCAGAAAATTTAACCACTACACCATGACAAATTTCTTGTTAAATTCGCTAGTGATTTCATATAAATAGTCATTTTGCATAGGAGAAGATGGAGGAACCAAGAGTGAGCACACATTTTGAGGCAATTAATTTTTATTTAATTTTTATTGCAGGAACCATGAATTTTGCAGGAGGGAAAAATTTTCACTTTGTCAGAATTTGACAAATTTTATATGGATTCAACACCTCTCATCACCATGAACGCAATGGCATTGTCTGTGTCTCCATCAAAGTTCTGCATTTTTCGGCCATTTTCAGAATGCACATGGAACCATGATTGTTGCAAAAACAGGGAGCAGAACTATGAGCCTAGAAATTTCCCCAAGGAGGTAAAATTTTTCCATGTCAAAATATAGTCAAGTTTATACTTGTTTTTCATGGTTTTCCACAAGGATCACAATGGCGAGATCAAATTCACCATCTAAGTTGCAGATTTCCAGTCCACCCATGGCACATAATCTTTGAGGAATCTTGGGGTAATTTAAAAGATTCCTTGAGCCCCAAATTTTTAACTCTTCAGAATTCAGATTTTGGACAGTCGATTTTGCACTACTCGATGCTCGACATTTCCAAAAGAGTGGAAATAATGTATGAAACTCTACTGAAAGAGACAGAGGAAAAGGAGCAATTGCAGCTTCAGTTACGAGCCATGGAAGAGGCCATGGAAGAACTGAAGCAAAACAAACATAATCTTCAAACAGAGAACATTGAATTGAAGATGCGTCTACATGGAGAGAAAGAGGAAAAACAGAGTTTGCTATGACAGCTGCAAGAAAAGGACGAGGCCTTGGAAAAGTTGCAACGTGACCCATATGAGGTAAAATGTAGTTCTCTAAATTCATGTATGTTTCCTGATAATGATTTCGCTATTTTCGAAAATCATACCATAGGAATTGGCTCCAATTTGTTGAAGACAATGGGGTATGAAGGAAAAGGCTTGGGCGTTAATGGCCAAGGCATTGTCAACCCCATCAAAATAGAAGAATTATCGTGTCAAACAAGACTTCGGTATGTCAGAAAGGAAGTTGGGGACTGCACCACGACAATTAGCGAACCACCAACAATGGATGATAAGAAACCCTCATCAGTTCTTTCCAAATCAAAAGAGGAGGTAAAAGATGTTGATTTACTTTCGGTTTCATCTTCTCATAGTATGATGTCTGTTGGAGATTTAGAGATCCCAATTACAGGGACAAGTATGAGGCTCCTTACAAGGATGAGGCACGAGGAGAAAGAAGAACTTGGTGTTAATAACCAAGGCATAACTCAACCTTTGGAGGCTATGCACGAACATCAATTTGCAGGCTCGAGATACACTAAAGGAGAGTGCTTGAAGGTGTCAAAGTCGTCGGAGACATCGTTGAAATCGATGAGCAAAGAGAAATGGGAACACATCCCCATCATTCCATGGAAGTTTCCATGGCAAGGAACACGCTGAGGCAAGCTCTCATCGCCATAGTGACATCATAGAGAACAAGGGAAGGTATAACACTTTCGATCTTCAAATATTCGTTTCGATTATAATCATGTTTTTAATGATGGACATTAATCAAGACATCAAAAAACATGCACCTTTTGTGGATTAAATAACCATACATTTTCTAAGTGTTGGAAAAGAATGGCATAACACAAGAGGATGAGGCATGAAAGACCCTCTCAACAGCATGAAAAGAAACAGTTTAAGTAGATATGGAGGAAGGAAACCTACTGTAGTCATTGCGATAGAAGTGGCCATCAAAGAGCCACTTGTTGGAGGCTCCATCCAGAGAAGCATCTTAAAGACAAAGTGTTGGTGCGTGAACCAGGAAGAGAAGTTGTTCGACAAACAAAACCACCTCAAGGAGGTGACCCATTCACGTTGATAAGTGAAAAATGGTTTCTAGACATGTTGCCTTTTCATGGTTGTTCTTTTTTAAATCATTTGTTGCATTTTAAAATGTAAAAGTGATGATGTGTTTTCCATCACTTGTTCAACAACAATGATGTATGGTCATATTTTGAGTTGTATTTTACACTCTAGAAGTGATGTTATGTTTCCATCACTTGTCAAAACAATAGTGTTTGGCCTTATGTTTGTAAATTATGTGTTGCAGTGATGATGTGTTTTCCATCACTTGTTGAAGCAACAATGATATGTTGGCTTGTTGTCGTAGATAGGGTATTGCGTCCATCTTGTTGTAAACTTGACCACCGAGTATGTGTTATAAACTTGTGGCAAGTGTGGGACGTTTGGGTCATTAGTTGGTCATGTCATTCAAGCATGTAATTTGCAAAACAATGTACTACTAGTTGCAGAGGTAGCAGGTGTTGGCTCGTCACTTAAGGCTCTGAAGAACAAAGGTGAAGGAGATGGAAGTGAGACCTTTTCAGGACGCTTTTGATGCAAATAGGGTACCGAGAAGTTGCAAATGATTTTTCATGGTTTTGGAGGACCAAAAGCTCCTCAGTGGGGAGGATTGATCCAGGTGGCTCCAGAGAGACACAGAGGACAAAGAGGGCTTATGAACGCTTGAAAATCAAAGTGCTCAAAATGACTTTGACCTAGGACCAGAGCGTAAATCTCGTTTTCCTTATCACGGAGGTGCAAACGGTTCTCAAACCGAGCTCGTATGAGGGAGAACAGGGCAGTCAAAGTTTTGGTCAAAGTTGCGCTATGGGCCAGGTTTAAGTGTCCTATAATTTGACCGACCCTGGGGCATAAACTTAGCACCTGAAATTGGTTGAAATTGTGACCTCGTTAATTTGTCCAATGACCCTTATTTTCTAAAGATTTTAAAAACACCTCTTATTTAAAAAAAAAAAAAAATATGACAATAGGCTGACAGGCCACCACCCCTGCCGGCCTAACCCCTTCCCAACCATTTCATGACAAAATTATATTAAAAAAGGGGCGAGCGGTCATGACCCCGCCACCCTCGCAGCCTTAAACATATTAAAAAAATTATCAAAATTTGGCTCGGTGGCCATCACCCCGCTCAACCCTCTACCACCACCATATATTGTTATATTCTATGTATAGAAGGGGTGGGCATGGGCCACAAATGGTGGACCCGGTCCACACCCCAATGCCTCCAACCACCATACCTTAAACACATCGTTAAATGCGATGACAACACCACTTTAAAATGGCACAGTGTGGGAGATAAGGGACCAGTGAGGGTCGAACCTACCCCCTACATTATATTGAATGGACAATTGGTAATGTTCAAGATCAAAGAGGTTTATAAATTACTAATCAATTATGTTGATTTCTTAACAGGAATGGAAACATAATTACTTGAAAGATGGCCCCTATGTAACACCCAAGGAAGTTGTGGCCATATATACCACTACAATGCATTGGCTGGAATTAAGAAAATTTTATCCCATTCCTTTTCCACCATTGTCATAGAAACATGATACCAAACTCCTAATACAATCACTTGAATGAATGAAAGAATATTATAGTATTGTTGTCCGATTAAATCAACAACGGAGGGAAGAGTTGGGTCTTATCAAGCAGGCATATGATAATACACATGAGGAATTATCATGTATCAAACATCATTTGCTTACACAATGTTCCTTCAAGGAAGTAAGTTGTATAATTAATCACTTCCAGATGCTAAATCAATGACATTGAGATATTGTCTACCTGGGTTTCTAATAATTTGTTTTGTTTCACATTGCAGGTGGGCATTGAGTTTACAAACTTGTATAGTTATTTGATCCTTATGTATGAAATTGAACCTCTTGAGAAAATGGCAGATGCATATCTTTGTCAATATATTTGGTAATAAGGTGACAAACACCATCTCTCTCCAAACTGGATCAAACCTAGAGATTTAGAGCCACCTCCACTTTTGGTATATAAGTGGTGTTAAGGAATCAATAATTTGCAGGATATATGGAATACTAGTGAAAATATGGTGTGATGCTTCAAAGAAAATTTGAAAATTTCTTTGAAAAAATAGATTTGACAATGTTAAATAGGTAATTTTTTGTTTTATGTTGTTAGTTTGTGAGTACTAAAATATTTCTTTTGATTTAGTTATTTTTCTAGAATCTGAATTAATAATTATTGCAGGCTTGTACGTTTGGTGCTCGACCACAACATTGTTGATTATGTCACTACAAAAAACAACATTGTTCTATCATACAAATATATGAGCCATACCAATTCATATGAGCCGATTCAAGGTCTTCAGTTTGACTCCTTTGTTGTGCAATATTATGGTCTGATCTTGGATCTCTTAGTCCTTGGTTTGACTTAGGCAAGTGAAATAGTTGTTCCTCCACAGATGCCAAATGAATTTACTACTTATTGGGATATAAAAGTGGAGACAAGGCATTCCATAATATTCTATTCTCATTATATTGACAAGGTGCACATTCTTTTTAGATTCACTCATGAAGATGTAAGGGATCTTATCCAGCACTACCTTACAGAAAATCCAGATCTGAGTAATGAAAACATGGTTGGTTACAACAACAAAAAGCATTGTCCTAAAGATACTTGTATGAGGTTAATGAAACATGATGTTAAAGTGGTGTTTGTTGTTTGGTTTTTTGTTTTTATTTCTTTCAGTAAAATCTCGAGGCACCTGAGATTACTCGAATCTAAAATCAACTGTGTCTGGTCTCTTCAATATTTTGCAACTAATCTTGGGAGGAGCATTTTCTGGTATATAAAGAACAAATTCCCTCATTGTATCACAATATTAGAGTGGGAGAACAATTTTGTCTCTGTTTATAGAAAAGACAACCCAAATTTTCTTTTCAACATGTAAGTCCTCCTTGCCCAATTAGCTTATTTGTTTCCATGTATTGATAGGTTATATGTTTTATGGAAAAGGATAAAAGACATTTTTTTGTGGCCTTTTTATGTGTAGGTGTGGATTTAAAGTTTTAATATTACCAAAAATAATAATGTCTCAAGAAGCATTTAGCAATATGAAGGATGGAGTCTAGAATTTGTAAAATGAGAAGACTAAAGAGTGCACTATTGTTGCTTTTTCACAATTTGATGATGAACACATGAAGGTGTTTGAGAATTTTGTTAGGTAGATCCTCATGTCATCAGGGTAAAAAAACTTTACCAAAATCATAAAAAAATGGAATACTACACTAATAGGTAAGTGCTTATGTTTATTTCATACTGAATTGTCTTAGTTTTTCCTGCCTCCGCTTGCACGATGCTCCAAGCTATTTTAGATTGTCAATTCGAATACATTTTTTTAGATGCTTATTACATACCAATTTGTCTTGTTTGATTGGTGCAGGGATCATAACTTATTTGCATGAAGAAACAATGCATACAGAGGAGCTTCTTGATCTCCTTGTCAAATGTGAAAATAAAAGTCAAACACGTCTAAAGATTGGTTTGAACTCCAAGATGTCAAGTAGGTATCTTGTGTGTTTTCATAGGAAAAGGACAATAATATGCATAAAGGAAATACCCAATAAGCTTAAATCGCTTGGTTAGATTTGAATATTATTGTAAAAATTTATGTTTTCTAAATTAGGTTTCCTCTTGATATCTTCTATACATCCAAGGAAATTGGAGGGATTGGAATGTTATATATGGGCATTTCAATCCCACAAAGTGACCTATGTTATAGTCTACGGATGGATGTTGGTGTTACACACTTTTATAGTGGTATGAGCCATGAGGAAGATTATTCCAAATTTGTATCAATACATATAGGTAAAGTGTAAGTAATCTATCTCCAGTTGAAGCTATTTAAAAGTGTAAGTGCAAAGTTTTTTGTTTAGATATCAATATCGTCAATGGAATCCCTAAGAGAGTGAATTCATAGACTCTTAATGTGTTTGGGTTGAATATTATTTAAAGAGGCAGGAAGCACAGGCTCAGAATAAATGATTAACTCTTGAGGATCTTGAGGTATGCCTTCTATTGGATTCTCTTTAGAAGTATTGAACCTACTCTATTTACAACACTTACTTATTTTTCTTGGATATTATAGGATTCATGGTACATAGGTATTCCTCACGTTAATACTCTTTCAAAAATATTGACACACACTGGCTTATGACAAAGGTTGGAGGGTATGAACAGAATTCAAACACTATCAGGTGTTGAAACAAAATCCATTTTGGTGGACTCATCAATGACCTAATGGGAAGTTGTGAAATATGAATAATTATTGAATAGATGTTATTCAAGCTCATGCTGGAGTGGAAGGTATTTTGGAGCCAATAGAGAACCATACTAGTGATACTCTTAAAGCCAATATCCTACATGAGACACACACATACATACTAATGGTCAAGTCCTTAGAGTTGGTGATTTCACCTGCAATGTCTTGACAACACAACGATAATGTTTTGAATTAATGAAACAATATTTCATGTGTAAATTATAGTCCAACCAATATTAATTTGGACACTCATATTGTAATATTTGACATTTCATAATTTGTGGTTGAAATTATTTATTTGATATTTTTTAGTATTGTAAATAACATATGTAAGTTTGCATTTTCATATTAGATGAACATGCATATTTAGTCGCAAAACCATACTAATTAATTTATGTTGATTAATAATAAACACATAAAATCAATCTCAAAGTAATAAATTAAGAGTTTATATTGATTATTATTAATACAAATAAAATGAATGTATGACGACTAAATTAGTCGTTTATAATGATTATTAATGAAATTAAATGAAATGAATATAATGTACTAAATCACTCATTTACAAAATGAATATGAAAGTACAAAAAAAACGACTATTGTAATGATAAATTTGTGATTACAAATGACTACTAAATTTTTCATATATATGACTACTAGTAGCTAATCTACAATATCTTATAACACAACCGAAAGTTAGTCATATTTATTTGGTCATTAGTTGGTTTCATATGATGACTAAAATTTGCATATATATGACTATTAGTAGCTAATTTATGGTACCTTATAACACAACCAACATTTTGGTCATATTCCTTTGGTCATTAATTGGTTTTCTCGGGTGATCATATAGTAGTATATTTAATTGTGTATTTGGTCATCAATTGTGGCAATAAATTACTAAATCAATGACTAAATTCATGACCAAATTTATGACTCAATATATTACTAGACTATAAAATTGAGACAACCAATTAATGACTAAATTAAAAACCACTAAAAATTGATCACATTATAAGATACCATAAATTAGCCACTATTGGTCACCGACTGAAAAATGGTTGTTTTAATGAAAATTTTAGTCATTTTGTAGTAACTACTTAGCCATTTTGTACTAGTGTTATGGCTTCCTTCCAAGGGCAGAAACAATCAAATTTTAGTTGAAAGTGAGCCTTATATGAAGTATATAGCGACACCACTTGAGGGACATACTGAGTCAGTGGAATTTGTCGTTGTCATTTTTGGAAATTGTTTTTTGGAAGTTGACCATGGGTGTTAACAAGTGCAACCATCATCCATACCATCATATAGACAGTTGGAGCTCCTTCCTTGCAATCTAACTGGTGCATAGAACTTTGTAACATAGATGTACATACTACTCGTGTAGTAATAAGCCAAACAACTACTGAAATGTGGACCTTATACTTCAATGCTTATAAGACTCAAGACGGTTATAGAGTTGGTTGTATTCTTATTTACCCTCAGAATAAAAGGTGCATTTTGTCATGCCACTTAGAGTTCAAGTGCACAAATAATATTGTTGAATATGAAACACTCATTTTGGGTTTAAATAAATCCATAGACCTCAAAATAGAGGTACTTAAGGTAATTGGTGATCTAGAGATCGTTACATGACAGGTACAAAATACCATCCATTGTATTTCACCTACTTTGAAAAACTACCAACAAGAGGAATGATGACTTATTTAATCTTTTAAATAATTTAACATTATTTATGGTCCTATGATATGTAATTTTTCCGCAGACATATTAGCCAATGCAGTTGCTAGAATGTGACCATTAAAAGATGGTTTTTCTATTAAAATTATTTATAATTCATTTGCGCTCGACAGTGTAACTTACTTTCATGTATTTAATGATGAACGACATATACTACACTTCATTACCAATGTTGATATTTTCATAGGCATGGCTATTGAAGAAGATGAGCACAAGAAGGCTTTACATGAGCCAAGTCAAGCATCTAGAGGGAATATTATGCCCAAGGGTGTGGTATCTCTTGAGAAAGTTTATGACTTGCAAAACCAATTCAAAGGACTATTGAACACTAAGAATAAGGGATCCACATTATTCCATAAACAAGTAAATATGGGAACCAAAGAGGATCCAATGTAAACCTCGGTACATGTTGTTCTCCTCAAGAACAACAAGATTCATTCGTCTCTTCAAACAATATTGAGATGTATTTGCATGGGCATATGATGAATTAAATACATATGATACACATGTTATTAGACATGTTATTCCTATCAAGGAAGGGGAAAAGTCATTCCACCAAAAGTTAAGAAAATTTCATCCAACACATGAGCCCCTGATTTAGAAGGAATTAAGGAAATTGTTGGATGCTCATATCATTTTTAAAGTTTGACACTCTACATGGGTTTCCAACCTGGTTCTTGTCAAGAAGAAGTCCAACAAGACACACCTTTGTGCTGACTTTCAAAACCTTGATCAGGCTTCAGATAAGGACAATTACCAATTGCCATCGATGGAGCATATACTTCAAATAATATTTGGGTTAGAAATGTTCTCGCTACTAGATGTATTTTTCAGGTCCAATCAGGTGCTAGTAGTAGAACTTGATCATTTGAAAACCACATATAGGATAAAGTGGGGAACCTTTTCATTTAAGTGCATGAAATTTGGAATCATCAACATTGGTGCTACTTTACGAAGGGTTATGAACATCGCATTCCATGGGCTGATTGGTAAAAGTGTATTCATCTACTTGGATAATGTAATTGTGTTTGCAAAGAAAAGATTAGAAGATATTCGGCATAACTGAATTTAGGCTTTTGTGATCCATAATATGAAAAGTAAGAAAATTTTGGTAAAAATTACATCATCGGGGTTTTGTTGACAAGTTTCGAACCATCTAGTGTGGTTCATCGTCATGACAAGATTTCTCCATATTTGTCATTTGAAGAAGATATTCGAGCAATGTCTCAAATAAGAGATATCATTGAATCTGAAACAAATCATCTTCGATGTGTTGGAAGGTAATATCTTAGGACACATCATTACTAAGAGTGGAACCAATATTGACCCGGAAAGGGTCAAGGCTATTACCCAGATCCCTTTTCTTGTGAATAAGAAAGCAATGCAATCATTCTTATGAAAGATTAATTTCCTACCAACTTCATCTCTGATTATGCATATATTTTCAAGACATTGTAGGATATGATGAAGAAATATGTTGTAAATAAATGGGATAAAAGGGAAAAGGATTTTTTTCCCAAATTAATCAAGCCATAGTTGAGTCTCCAACTTGATACAGTCCAAATTTTGGCAGGGATTTCTTGTTATATACTTTTGCTTCTGATTCGTCTATCGCAACTATATTTACACGTAAAGACAATCAAGGAGATGAATGACCTATATATTTTATGAGTGTTGCCTTTCATGGATCATAACCCGATTATCCCACCATCGATAAGAAGCAAACACAACTTACAAGGTGGTTAAGCATTTTAGGCATTACCTCCTAAAAGCTCATATGATTATATATGTGCCTCATCTAATGGTTCATACATTGTTTGTACAATAAGAGTTGGGTGAAAGGCGAGCGATCTGGATGGCATGTTTATAGGAATATGATATTGAGTTCAAAAATTTCATATTTTCCAAGGCGATGGTCATTGTCAACTAAGAAGCGAAGAGATGGATTCCCTAGATGAAGAACCTTAAGTATGGGAGCAGGAAATAGAAATGTATAATATTGAACAAGCAAGGGAAACAAATTAATGCTATTAAGATATATGGAAATATTTGGAGCAAAACACCTTTCCTTCACACTTATTAAACAAATATAAATAGGGAAATTTGTCTCAGAGATTTATCATACCAACTTGTGCATGGTTTTCTCTTTAGAAAGCACCATAATGGTGTATTACTTAAATGCCTAGTGCACAAGATTCAAAAATGGTGTTAAAGGATAGCATGATGGACTAGCAAGGGGAAACATTGCGGCGATACCACAACTCATAAGGTTATAAGGGCTGATTATTATTGACCCACATTATTCAAGGATCCTCATGCTTATGCCCGAAAGTGCCCAATATGTCAAAGGTGTGTTGGTTGTGATAAGAATTTAGTAGCCCCATTTCTACCCATAGTAGTTGAAGAACCATTCCAACAATGGGGATTGGATGTTATCAGCGACATATTTCCTCATTCATCAAAGCAACACCAATACATTCTAACTGTAACTAATTATGTCACTCAGTGGACTGAACCAATGCCATGATTTTGCATTAAAATATGGTATTGTTTTAAAGAATGCATCTAACTATTACACACAGGGAAATAGTTTGGATGAGTCCACAAATAAGAACCTGATCCACATTATCAAGAAAATCATTTTCTTTGAGAAAAATAATTAGCACAATGATTTGACAAATGTACTATGGGATGATTGTGTCACTCCTAAACCCTCCTCGAAAACCTCTCCATGCTTCCTTGTATATGGAAAATAGGTTATCCTTCCACCAAACATTTACCTTCCCAGCTTGCAACCTTCACAAGAATCTTAAGGAAAATATTTTCTCCTTGTTTAGAGTTAGATAGACACTCTTCTTAAGCTTGAGGAAGAAGGGCTCAAAGTGAAAGAAAATTTTGACATCCATCAGAATCGAATGAAGCGTTCATTTGATAAGAAACCCATGGGGAATAAATATTTCAATGTGGGCAACCTAGTATTGAAGTGGGACAAAGCCCATGAAGAGAAAGGAAAATGAACCAAATTTCAACCCTTATGGATTGGACCATACACCATCATAGAAGAACTTGGCCACCACTCTTACAAGTTGAAATATTTAGATAGGAGGAATTAACCTCTTCCTGTCAATGGTCGTGATCATAAACACTACTTCCACTAGCATCCTTGGGCACATTTTTCTTTCCTTGTTTTGTGTTGTTTGTTCTGCATTATTTTCTTTGCACATTTTTCTTTCCTTGTTTTGTGTTGTTCGTTCTATCATGTTTTGTTTTTTTATTTGTTTTGTTTTTGTTTTTGTTTTTTGCTTTTTGCTTCTTCTTTTTTTCTATTTTAGTGTACATAAATAAGACCTTATGTGTGAATGCATGTATGGCTCAAAAGGACCATGCGGCGAGATAAACAAGGATTATGACAACCACAATGCTTGGCTATATGTTAGTTCCCCTTCTTTGTTTGGGAAAATTTCTTAAGTCAAGCAATGTTTAGATGAAAAATATAATAAATTCGAGAGGAAATATTTGAGTAGAACCATGATACTTGTATCTATTCTAGAATCCTTATTCCTTAACTTGGTATTGAATTACTTTTGTTCTTCACGATAATCCAATCAAGTAGAAAAGGGAAAGGGGAAAATCAATAGCGAGAAAATAAATATCAAAGGTATATATACCCTTCTCTAAAGGAACAACCTCTTCTGTTCTCAATAATTCAGGATCCCTCTTCCACCCCATTGAAATAATAAGTTCCTAAGCACAATTATATATTAAAAGTAAAAAAATGTTTAAGAAGAGAAAGGTTTCTTGCACAAAGAGGTAAAGCAAGTAACTTCACTAGGGTACTGATCAGGCCTGCTGACAGCGAAGCGACACTTGTGTTCCTATAGTGACTCCACCAAAGTACTGAGTAAGCCTACTTGTAGTGAAACAACACTAGAGATGAAAACCAAGACTCTGAATATCTTTAACTGGCATCTATTTTACCCTTCTCTTGAATTGAAACAATTGTGAAATGGAAAAATTTGTTGTGTTAAAACTAAGAAAGGGAATGAGGATACTACATCTATAACCGAGTTAATTGGTGAAGCCAAAGAAATATCTTGGTGAATTAATATTTATTTAAGGGCTAAATATTTGATGAAATATATTCCTATACAGAGAATTTGAAGTTCACCTAGTGCATTGCCAAGTGTTGTTGCTGCTACAACACCCTCCAAAATGTTTGCTATACTCAAATTTTGGAGCCTATCACCTATCGTGTGAAGTTTTCTCTTGGTCTTCAGGGGTCAGTCTATGTTACTATACATGTTTCAAGTGACCATGTTACTTCCTAAGTGGCGTTTCATCACCAGTAGTAAAATCAATCCACTTTAGAGACATAATACACTTTCTGGTCACAAAATGACACTTTTGGTTCAACTGCATATACTTTGTCTGTTATACTAGGAGAATGTTTGTAGACTATAGTTTTCATGTATACTTATTAGTATTGGGTCCTTTCTAAGTTTTATTTATGAGTTGATATGTGTCGCCTTTGATTTTTCTTCTAGCTGATTATGTTTTTCAAGGTTTCACCCTTCCAGACTTAGAATTTTTTTTGACTTTGCAAGTCAACCCTCTAGGATAGGAAAGCGCATTGTGCACTCTTAAGGCCTAGGGCATACATTCCTTGTTATTTGGGACTATTCCCAGTGCCTATAGTCCTTCTCTCCAGTGCACAACACACTCCCAATCATTAAGACCCTCTTCTCGTTGCTTATTTTTGCACCCTACTCCAATTAATCCCCAGTCTCCTAGTTGAGCGCACTGCGCACTCTCAGTGGGAATTGATGCCTTTTCTTATGCATTGTTTCTATACCATACACCCTCTTTGTATCTATGGTTATCCATTTCAAGTTCACAATGCATCGTCATTGAACAATCATGCCCCTTTTCCCTTGAACTTATGCCCTGCGCCCATCACACCTCCTCTTCCTCCTAGAGCAACACAGAACACACCATCAATTATTAGTGAAGCCTCTCCTAGTCTCTTGCAAGTGTTCCCTATGCCCAAAATCCCTCTCTCTTCCTTTAGCACATTGTTGATCCACAGACATAAAATTCGCACGAAGCATGATAAAATAGGAGATTTTTGGGCTAATGTTTACTTTCCATCAATGATCTACAACTACAAGTGTTCAATAAATCATGGAAAAGATATGTAAGGATATATGTCAAGAATGGCTACCCAAGGAATCACCTTGAAGACAAAGGAACCATGTTGCGATAATTGAAAGAGAAATCAAAGGCATCTCAGGGGATACATTTACCATTCTAATCAGTCTCACTTTCAAAATCTATTCCAAAATGATAACAAATAAAAACTCCAGGTTTATTGATACATGCTAGAATACACCAGCAAGATACATGTTCTTTTTTCCTCCAAAATATCCCATAGAGTGTGGCTTAGATCCAACTTACTCTTATATCATTTATTATTATTATTATTATTATTATTATTATTATTATTATTATTATTATTATATATCTATATATCTATATATATATATATTTCTAGAGAGAGAGAGAGAGAGAGAGAGAGAAGAGAGAGAGAGAGAGAGAGAGAGAGAGAAATGGAAAATATACCATGTACAACAAATAACAATAAAACTCTTGAAATGGAAATATTTGCATATATTGTAAGATTACTCATTTGGAATCACAACTAAGAGGGCCTTAAGTAAAGAGTAATAAAACATTGTTTTACCAGTTCCTAACATTTTGCCCTAGAAATAGGTAAAGAAAATTATCTTGATTTAGAATTGTATCTATCTTAGCAACATTTTGCAAACAAGAAGTTTCCACAAAGTTGGTTAAAATTTCAATTCTCATGAAATCAAGGATGATGTTAGGAAATTCACAAAGTTCATTTTATCTCTTGTGATGCAAACAAATGTTGAATTTTTGAAGTAAAATTACTTGGGGACTTGGAACCTAGATGTTTTTGTCCTTTGAGAAGTAGTATCATGAGGGTACTAAATTGAAATTGAGTTGTTCAATCAATCATCGAACTATAACTAATCATGATATCAACCATTCTCTATCAATCAAATTTTATAAAAGGGCGTGGGAAACATACAATATTCCTTCTATGAGGATTATTAACTTGAGAAATCATGCCAAAAATGTAAACACCTATCTCTTTGGATATGATCACCTTTATGTAACATCATAGTATTGTAGGTTCAATTTCTACATTTCCTTTATAGTGATAAAAAACCATCCCATAATCAAAACCCACACCAAAAGTTAATATGAATCAACATATTAAAATCAATTTAAAACCACTTCTATCCACCAAAACCTAATGCAAATTCCTTTAATTAGCAAATAATTTGATGATCAAAAGTCCAATGTGTAAGTTAACTCCCTAAATGAATTAACCTCACAAATGAAAGAATAACTTAAAATCATTACCATCAACTGATCCCAATAAAAATTCTTGTTATTGATAATTCATCCTATAATGAATCAACCCCATAATAAAGTTAATAAAAAGGCACACATTTTACTAAATTCAAATGGAGATTATCTTCATATAATTTACTAAGCATCCCATGATTAAAATCAAACCCATGAATTAATTCCCATAATGAATCAACCCCAAGTGAAAAATCATTTCCCTCGACCAAAATCAAATGAAAATTTATTTCATTAACAAATCATTTGATGATGAAAAGCCAATCTGCAAGTCAACTTCCCTAATGAGTTAACTTCACAAATGAAAAGTTAACTTAAAATCACTAATATTAATTAAACCCAATGAAACTTCATATTATTCACAAATCATCTATTGATCAAAATTGAGCCCACAAATTAATTCCCGGAATAAATTAACCCTATATGAAAGTTAATAAAAGAGAAAGCACTGCCTCTTTGTCTTTTTCTTTTTGTAATAAAGGAATCACAAGGTTGATTTCGAACGCTACCATTATAATCACCTAGGTGAGTCCTCATCACCTAGGTGGGTCTTCAGGATTTAGACATAAGACCTTGTACTCACATTTATTTTACATTTTTGAAGACTTTCCAAATTTATTAAATCCAAACAGAGATGATTTTTTAAACCCATATATCTTCATATAATTTATTGGGAATTCCACAATCAAAATACAATCCAAGAATTAGTTTCCATAATGAATCAACCCTATAATGATTGTTTACAATGTATGATATTAATCCCTTCCAACATCTAAGTTAAAGCAGCTACCAATTTATGCTCAGAGACTCTTTGGTACTCAAGTGATGTGAGTGTCTCGGACAATTTCACCAATTCCAAAGCCACTCGCACCAAAACCCAAATTTAAGCTTTTGGTTAATAAAAGTGATAAGGGGTCACTTGTTGCTAAAGGTTGTATATGCATTCCCCATTGGATTTGTCATGAAAATTAGTATTTTACCAAGAGGTGCAAGGGCATTCTGATAGTGTTTTGGGTTTTTTAATCCTTTGAATATATATACCATAACATTTAAAATACAAGGGTTTCTAATGTCTTAATGGAGGTCACAGATCTACTAGTCAAATTCAATATTTGCAAACCAAACCAAATAACAACATCAAAGCTAGAATCTTTGAAAGAGACTATGAAAAACCTCGAACATAAAAAACATTAAATGTACACTCAACACATAAAACAAACACTCACTCACCAAGATGATTTGTAGGTTCATCTAGTAACATAACTATAAGATTCATGAATAATACTTATGCTAGGGCTGTTCATATACACAACCACTAGAGAAGTCACTTGTCTTTTTTGCTTGCATTTTTTTTTTATCAAAACGTAATCCAAATAAAATTTCAATAGCTCACTTCTCTGTTGTTATAAAATCCAAGGATTCTAGACATTCATATATTCGATGTAGTGCCTATCCATATCCATCATCCTAGACCACCAATTAAAGAAAATAATATTTTATAATCCATTTCATTTAGATAGGTTGTGCTTATTTTTTAGTCACATATATTTAGTCATGACTATTTTGACTTTTTTGCTCAAGAGCAAGTTAAGCAATACATGTACTTGGTGAAACTATGGTCGCTTTTTAGTAAAAGATATTGAAGGTAATGGGGAAGGCTAATTAAACAACACTGAAATATGTTATGTCATTTACAGAATCTGGTATAGACTTGAGATGTATTAGGGGTGTATCCTCTCTATTTTAGACTCTAAAACACACAACAACATTCCAAGGATCTTTGGCAGATGTTTCCAGTAGTGCATCGACCATTTAATTGAGAAATCAATATTGGAGATATTTTTGCATGTCTTTTATTGCCGAGGTTCAAATATTTTTCAAAGGATTTTCATTGTCTATAGCTAGATCTCTTATTCATGGTTTCACAAGGCATGATGGTAAAACAAATGGAAACTTTTAGAATTTTTCTCCCCACGTGCCATATTCAAGGATGAGATAATCTAATGTACCTCTAAATCATGTGGTCATGTATTGCACTATCTGGTTTGGACTCTAGAGTACCTTGAATGTCATGCAAAACCTCATATAATTCATAGGGATGTCAAGGTCAAGCAATGTATTAGTAGATTCATACTTTTAAGTATGGATTATTGACTTCCATAGGAACATGCAAAGAAGCATCTTTTTGAAATATGTAATCTTTGAATCCTTAGTTTTTCTAAGAATATTTGGAGGGTAATTTTATTACTATTTAAATTATTTATAAAAAAATAGAAATAGAATGGAAAATTAGAAGATTAATTTCAGATCTATGGAAGTGTATGGATAGAAAGACAAATAATTCATGTGTGTCTAATGTATTCATGCTCTTGTGTTTTCTTGGATATTTGTTTGGGTTATTGCAAATTATGTATGGTGGGATATATGATATGTTGATTGAAGTGTTTTCTTGCATGATCTAATTTGATTGATGCAATGCAACTTTCAGTGCCATCCATCTAAACTATGTTAGTGTACCATCTGCAGCTTCCAATCAGAAAACATACAACTATGGATTGTGGAGGACCAAAAACATAAGGGACACTAAAAAATATTAAGGAAAACTAAAAGAAATTCCCTGGATTGTTGAAGAAGTCAATTAATTCAAATACTTAAACAAACAAAGTGGGATTACATGAAAACATGTTAGAAATTAAAAAAAATAATTGATTATTGATTATTTTGCTCACCCTTTAACTTGCAATCTAGATCATAGAATGGAAAATCTCCAAAGCCAAGCAAATTAGGTTGACCTTAAATCTAAATTCTAATACACACCTCAGATATGATAAAATGGTTACAAACTTATGACAAGATAGTCACTTCGCTAAGAATCCACATCACCAAAGAGAATTCAAAGGCTAGCAGTGTATATAAAAAACCACAATCCAATACAACTCTGAACGTTGTGATGCCTCCTTTGTTGTGTTTTAAATATGTTACTACACATGATACAAAAAGGTATAACTTCACTTATTCAGTAAAGGGCCATATATAAACATTCATTTTTTCGTCTATCACAAGAAAAACAAGTAGCTGGAGGAAAGCCTTTAAAGAAACAAATCTTTGATTGTTTGTTTTCTGAAGAAAAAAAGGTTTCAATTGTTCCTTAAAAGAGAATTAAATGTTTATGAATCCTTCTATATCCAAACATATAGTCATTTCTCCATAGATAAATCAACATATTGACCTTTTTGCACAAGTTGACAGTTTTTATGCGAGTAGAAAAAGAGATAATTTCAAATAAGGCAACACTAAAATGACCATGAAGTAGGCTTAAGATAAATTTTAGGTGAATTTAAATAGGTGAAATCACTCAACACTTCAGATCTGGAATTGTTTATTGTTATGTCAACTTATCTGAAAAATGTCAAAAAAATCCCTGATGTCATATTTCAAAGTTTGAGGAAATGCAGAAATGATATATATCTTGAGAGAGAAAAAGAAAAAAAATATATAATGAAATTTGTCTCAGGAAGTTTTCTTAATATGATCCAAAAACTCCCGTAGAAGTTTCCTGCGATTGGAAAGGATATGCTTTAGAAAATTTTCTGACACATTTCCTATGGTTTATATACTGGAAACATATACAAAATAGGAAATAAGGAATAGACCCCATGATTTGGTGATAAGGATCACTAGGTTACAGGGTTTTGGTGAATTCACTTACAATCATAAAACCATTTGATCTAGAATCGAGAATTTGGAGCATCATATAAAATATTTTTAATGCATACGGTGAAAAAAAACATTGATCAAAAGTTTTTGGTGAAATAGAAATCAAAACAATGATCTTTATCGTCTCTAGTCTACAGGAAACTGACACAAGCATAAATTGGTTGAAAAAACTTATTGAAATTTATGAGCCTCATCACTAGGTAATTATATGGGCCTTAATTCACCTCCTAGCTTAGTCAAACCAACTATTCTCACAACTTATTGCATACTTTTGATCATATTTTGTTTATGAGATGAGTTAGAGTTGGATATTTTGCTTTGTGGCCTAATGTGCACTAAATGCAGGATTAAAGGATAAAAGCAAGGAATTTTAGCAAATTCCTTGGTCAAGACTTGAATGGGACAAGGGAGAGGAATTATAGGAGGGAAATCCTCCTCGTTTACTACCCCCCCATTCGAATATTCCTCCGTCACCTCGAAGTGCAACCAGCCAAATCATGAGGACTAGAAGGCAACCAAGCAAGTGGAAGTCAAAGCACCAGTTTATCTCTAGTTTGGGAGCCGAGCCTCCCTAATTTTAAGGAAGTTAGTAGGGACTTAATATGCATAAGTAGAGAGGCCTAGGACCTCAATAGGATTCGTAGTTTTGATTGTAAAATTCTACTTTATTTTCGAGCTACAAGACTGGTGACAGTTGTTGATGTAATCCATTGTTTTGATAATAAGAATGAGTTTTGTTTTCAGCCAGCACTGAGTTAACTCAAAGGCCTGAAGCTCTTGGGTTAGGGCCTAAACCTAGTAGCTAAGGCCCCTCTTTATTGTACATGTATGTTAGTGTAGATTCATGGTTTAATCGTTCATTTTCTTAAGTAGCTGCATTTCCATTACAGTAGGGTAGCGCATAGATTCATGGTGTAATCGTTCATTTTCTTAAGTAGCTACATTTCCATTACAGCAGTGTAGTGCATATATCCATGGTTTAATCATTCCTTTGCTTAAGTAGTTTCATTTCCATTACAACATTGTAGCGTAGATTGGTTGTGTTTTAGTTTGCTTCCATTTGTGCCTTTTTATTTAGTTAGCAGGATAACAAGGATTATACCTATAGATTTCCTTTCAAAACAACCCTGACCAGCCACCATCAACCACATGTCACATAGCTTCTTTGTATTCATTTGAATGTTTGACTTTATGCGCTCCAAATCTCCACTCTCGATCTATCTAGCTTGATCCAACGGCTATCGTGTCATCTCAATACTTTATGTGCTCCAAATATCCACCATTGATCTATCTAGATTTACCCAATGGCTATTGCGCAATCTCGCGTAGATTCTTGCACGGTCGATATCCGCCCGAGAGCACGTGAGAAAAGTGGTTTTCTCATGATACGTGTCACCCAGTTAGGCTAATCGCATAAAAATTTGGAATTCCACTTACAGCCTTGAGGGTGCGCAAGAAACTACTTACCACCTACGAAAACCTGCTCCATCATTCCACAGGTTTTTCCCGCAATAAGATCTCCGCCGCTCATCCTCCGTTAATCCTATTCATCCATCTATTACTTAATCTTCCACGATAAGATCTCCACTGCTCATCTTCTGATTAGTCATGTTCGTCCATCTCTTGACTTAACCTCCCGTGATAAGATCTCCGCCATTCATCTTCCAATTAGTCCTATTCATCCATATCTTGACTTAACCTCCCACAATAAGATCTCCGCCATTAATCTCCCGTTAGTCCTGTTTGTCCATCTCTTGACTTAACCTCCCATGATAAGATCTCGACCATTCATCTCCCGTTAGTCATCTTCGTCCATCTATTGACTTACCTCTTGTGATAAGATCGCCGCCATTCATCTTCTGTTAGTCATGTTCGTCCATCTATTGACATAATCTCCTGCGATAAGATCTCCGCTGCTCATCTTCCATTTTTATTGTTCATTGATCAATCCAATGGTTTCCATGCACTTCTCCTTCGTTACGTCCTCCTTTCAATAATTTTTGATCTTTGCTCGCTCTTCCACTTGAATCCTTGCATGCTTTATTTTACCAAAACACCAAAGATGTGAAAACAAACTTAGTTTAGTTTCCTCGCTTACACATTAGTTTGGTTTGATGCTATTTACTTCTGTAACTTAGATAGCAGCATTAGGTTAGTGTTGATTTAGCAATTCTGCTTAGTTTAGCTGTTTAAATGGTTAATTAGGATATGGTGTGGTTTAGCATTACATCTTGTTTTCTTCATTACTATAGTAGAGTAGCTCTCTTAGAATAGATTTCCTCTTCTTCCATCAAATAATCAAGCTTCTTCTTACTTTATAGAAGTCTGGCTTGGAACCCCTGGGGTCTCTTTCCAAATGACCAAGTGACAACAAGTAGGACCTTCACTTCTACTTGTGCATATAGCACTGTCACCTCCAAGTTTGTACGAACCCTGAGTTGATAAGTAAAGATGGTAGCCCAGGAGTTGCAACATCCTTGCTGTATACTAGCGCTCATCACTTTTTGTTGTCGTTGTTGGGGAGGTGTCAGAGTAGAATGCGATTACTGCTTTCTTTTCTTCTATTTCTAGTCTTCAACTTTCTTCCATTAGTTTATTTCTGCAAAATTAATCTAGTAGCTTACTTTCTTTCAATTGTCATTATCTTCTTTCCTTTCCATTCTGCAAGTATAATTTCAATTCAACAAGTAACTTTTCTTTCTGTCAGTAGTTTTCATTCAATCAGCAATTTAATTTCTACAAAGAACTTTCGAGCTTACAAAAAAATCTTATAAATTCCAACCGAAAAAAATTTCCTTTCATGCCTCGTAGGAATAGGGACAATTTAGAGAAATTATTTCCAAATACCCCCATTGAATCCAACAATCAACCTTCTCTCTTCTTCGGTGGCTGTGAACTGGAGGAACCTTTAGGTGAGCAACCAGACATGTTTGAAGAACCTATAGGGGAAGAAGAAGGAGAAGAACCCATTCCTACTAAACCAATGGCTGAAAACCAAAATGGTAGATGGAATAGAGAGAGAGTTGAGGGTGTCTTCCCCATCATGGAAACCAATGGGGACACTAAGATGAAGAATATAAGCTCCTCTGCGTACCTCATTTCCATGGCCTGACCATAGAGGATCCTGACACTTTCCTATTTGAGTTTGTTGTTATATGTCAAACCTATGACTATACAAATGATGAGCCAAAGTTATAATTGTTGTTGGCATTATGTTGTATGTGTTGTACTTGATGGCAACCCACTTGTAGCATAACAACTCACTTGTATATGGTAATGAGATGAATCTACATAACTAGATGAATCTACAGGAGAGATATCAGTGTAACAGAATGCATGACAGTTGTTTTTACATATGTAACAAAATGCAGGGCAGTTCAAAGGAAACATTTTAGAAGTAATATAGAAAATTATAGTGTAACAGGTCTATTCAGAGGTAACAGGAAGATGGAACTAAGGTCTACTGATCAGAATAAAGAAGGTAAAGGAAAAGGTTGATGTAAAGCAGTTTAAGAAGTATACGCAGGTCAATTTAGTCAAAACAGCATATACATGCTGGTCCACAGAACAAAAAGCGCGTATACGTATACACACACTTTCATAGAAGGAAAAGCACATACATGTTGAAAAAAAAGGTATTGATCCAAGGTATTTTGTTCGAGGTATTGACCCTAAGTATTGGTCCTAAGTGGTTTTGGTCCAAGGTATTGAGAGAGGCCTAAAACTATATAAGGAGGACAAGATCATTAGGCCAATGAGTGGAAGTGAATAAGATTCTAAGGAATACTTCTATCTGAAGTATATTTTATGTTACAAGGTTATGTTTGGGACTAGATCTGAAATATTCATGTGCACCTTAAAGTTCAATATTGGATCAAGATCATGAGACCTAAAATGACTTATTCTTGAATGATATGATATTGGTTGAGGCTAGATCCAATGTTTTTTGCCTGTTTTATTCATTATCTATCATGATCTGGGTTTGTCTGAAGTCTGGAATTGCATCAAAGTTTTGAGTCAATATTTGCAGATCTGTACACAGGTTTGTCTCGGCCAAAGAGAATATACATGCAGGTTCTGTTCTTTCAAGTAGCGTATACAAAAGAAAGGCTTGATGTTCAAAGATGACTAATCTATCAGATTAATATTACTGATTTATTGCTGTTGTTTTTTTACTATTGTCTGTCAAGGAAGTATTCAAGATCTGAATATAAATCTAAATGCATAAGGAGGTTGATATTTGATTGGTTGTATAAGTGAGAAGAAGTGTTTTCTGTTACCTACCTATGTAAAGTTTTGTAAGTTGACAGTAGATGTTTAGTATACTACTGGTTGGTACAGTTTGTGATTCAGAGATTTTATGATTCAGAATCTTTAGAGGTATACGAAGGTTGGGCTGAAGGAAGTTGTGTATACACACAAGTTTTCATCATTAAAGTAGCGTATATAGTCTGACACATGAATTTTTGAGGTTTCAATTGGTTCTGAATGTTGATGTAGATTTATGGGTTCAGCATAGCATTTTGATGAAGTGATCTAATTGTTTCAGATTAACTGCATGTTGGTTGATGAAGTTTGAGTTTATAAATTTCTGATGGGTTATTGATGAGTCAAGGTCTTCATATGTTTTGATATGTGCCAGGAGCATCCAGTCTGAAAATTCATGAAACATGGTCCCTGGTGAAAGAGTGTAGTTTTTTGTAGGCTGGCACCTATGTACTAGTAAACATATTGGCTAGTACAAGAGCTAGGGGGTTATATCTCCCTTCTAGTAGAAGCTGAAGAATGAGAGAAGGTTGTAACCTTCTGCATGTAGAAGTCTGTGTA